>JAWPHD010014655.1:0-59850 GCA_037043455.1 Cyrtodaria siliqua | reverse complement strand
AACACCTGGATAGAGTTTTGATTAACTGTTTTTGTAGTGTAATTTTGTCGTCATTTGACGGGTTATTTTAAAATTTGTATAACAAACACCTAAAAATCAACAGTTAAACCGTAAAATGCCTTTTCTTTTCCTTTCTGTTTTTTTTTGCAATTTGTCGAAAATGCAGTGGTCTACTTTGTGATTTTAGTTCGTGGATTTATTCAATATTCGACTTGTAAACATGGTTAAGTCTTCATAATGGAATACCTTATCAAAAGTCACATTCTCTATATATTTTAGTTCGCTTAAATCTTTTGAAGTGATTTTATGAAAAGTGTACAACTTCAAGCCATAAACAAGAGACCCACTCGCCTTGTCTCAAAGTGCTCTCATGTTTTAAGAAACAACAACAATTTCTTTATATAAATCTGTAAAACTGTGACCCCCGTAGTGGCCATATTTGACCCCATTGTCGCCATTTGAACAAACTAGGTAGAGGATCATAAGCTTATGGTACAAGCGAACTATTATTTAGCTTCTGAAGTATCAGAAAAGCTGTTTGAATATGTTTTCCTATATAATTCAATGTTATAGTGTGACTCCCGGGACAGGGCCAAATTTGATTCCAGGCTTGATTCAAGGGACACCATTTAAATTATTTGGTACAGGACAATAATCTTAAGCTACATGTAGCTTATTACACCTCTAGCTCTTGTAGTTTCAGAGAAGATGTTTATAGACGTTCCTACATAACGATATGTAAATATGTGATCCCCGGACCGGGCGAAATTTGACCATAAGATCACCATTTGAACAAAATAAATTGGTAGAGATCGATACTCTTATGCTACATGCATCGTATTAGACCTGTAAAACTTTAAACCCCATAACCGCCCCCACACCCCACCCCACCCCCGTGTGTTGCTGGGATAGAATACAACCACTGCAAACACACCGTCACATGCAGAGGGGTAGGACCCCCCCCCCCCCCCCCCCCCCCCCCCCCCCCCCACACCAATTCATATTCATTTTGTCATTTTTTGTTCATGCTCATTAAAGGTCTTCATCATGACCCTACATTGTTTCAGGTGCCATCTCGCTCTACATCACTAAGAGCAGTGGCAGAAAAACAATAAACGTGGCTCCAGCGTAAATGGAGTGTCTACAATAAAATTGCAGCAACTTTGCAGTTCAGGGTGAGAAGGTCCAATGCCCATTTTCCATATTTTATCTCGATGTACATGGAGGATGAGCCTGGCATGTTCATGCCTGTTAGGCGCCATATAACCTTTCATGTGTTGGTGCGCCTTAAAACCCAATTCAATTCAATAACTCCAGAACCGGGCCATAGTTGGACACAGTCACGATTTAAACAAAAGTGGTAGAGAACCATAAGCTTGTACAATGTGCAAAATAGTAGACCTCCGGCTATTGCTTTTTTTAAAGAAGAGATTTAAAGATGTTTCTATATGACTCTATGTAAATATATGACCACTGGGGCGGAGCCAGATATGACCCCAGGGTCAACATTTTAACAAACTTGCTAGTGGACCATAAGCTTATGCTTCATGCATAATATGGGACCTCTAGCTCTTACAGTTTTAGAGAAAATTATTTATTTTTAAAGATTTCCTATATAACTGTATGAAAAAATGTTACCCCCGGGGATGGGCCATATTTGACCCTGGGGTCACCATTTTAAAATACTTGGTAGAGGACAGTAAATGTATATACCAGGGAGTACGTTATAACGTACTCCCTGATAATACATGCAAAATATTAGACCTGTAGCTCTTCTAGTTCTTCTCGAAAACGATTTTTTAAAGAAACAAGAGTTTTGCTTAAAAGGGGGAGATAACTCTAATAACAGGAATCAGCTACCACTGTTCACACTGCTATCATGGATTTTTTGTTTGTCTACAAGGTACTCAATAACATGGTACTAGTAAGAATTTGTCCCTTGAGATGGTAACAAAAAAGTGTATGGCTCACGGTCTACATGCTGTGATTGAGTCGGATAACTGTATTCACAAACAATGTTGTTTCCTTGCTACTTATATAATTTGGAGAAATTTTAAATGCAAACGTCTTGTGTGTGGAATTAAATTATCATCGTCATCATCATCAGTTATTGTACAAGGACACGTTATTTGTCTGTTATACATGTTTAAGGTGGCGTACATCATGCTTTTTTTAAAACAGTCTTAAATTTAAAACAAGTTCCAATTCATGATAGAAGTTCAGGTCTAATAGCTGAATTCATCGTCTATTTTGATGAAATCTGGCATAAAATGCCTAAATTAACCCTGTCATGTTCCCTATGATAGCACATGTATTTCTTTGTAAATAAAGCATACATTTTAAGCTCATTCATTTTCTTTAGGCCCTTTATATTAGAAAATGTCGTAAGTTGACATATTTTGTCCGGAGCCACTAGACCCCAACAAAGGCCTGATATGTACCCCTTTAAATATGCATACATATCTGCTTACAGTGAGAACCAACTATTGATAAAACAGTATTCCACAGAAATGTTTTTAATGTAAAAATATATATTTTGCTTTTTGTGATATTCTTATGTTTTGCTTTGTATTTAAATACATAATTACTTTATTGTATGACTATCTGCATGCTTTCTTCAGTTTGAGTTTTACCTGTTATGTGTAGCATATGTAAGAAATATAATATACAGTACACGTGACTTATAAGTGTGAGATTCACATGAAATGTTATTTCTGTTTTGCCATGTTCTGTGTGTTTCCCAGTGTAACCTATAAGTCTGCAGTGTTCCCAATACATTCTTTATATTCGTGGTGAGTGTGAGGAGGTGGAGGCCACTGGAAGTTCGCTTCATAGATATGATCTGACGTAAAAGCGTCTACTGTTGTAATCTACTGGTATCTTTGGTGTATCATCAGCTATATGTTCAAAAATGTTGAAACGCTACAGGTGACGGATCTGAAGGGATTTATAAAAAATGCGTAAAAAAATGCATAGATCAGTGGCTTCACATCAAATTTCAAAGGCAGTGATCTTTAGTATGTTGCTCAATCAAGATGGATGATAGCACTGAAAATAGTCACATTTTACGAACATTTCTTCGTCTAAACTGCTTTATAATACTGTAGATCATATTATTTCCACATGATCTTAAGTTCGCGAATCAGTGGGTCTCTGATTTATTCGCGTGTTCTTGAATTTGCATCCAAGCAAAATGTAAATAATCATATTTTCTTATAAAATTAATAATATCTTTCTTCGGTGTTGATTGTCGAGTTTTGTTTATTTCATTAGGTTTTTGCTGATAGATGTATTTCACACTTAATCTGTTAATTCCGACTACATCCCCTATCGGAGTTCCTGTTTATAGCTCGGAGACACATCAATTATCCTATCAATTATACTAAGTGACGCATTGTGTGAAAATAATTGTAAAGAATTTATTGATTGTATTCAACATGATTTGTAACGCTTAATTCATTGACTGATGTTTAACAGATATAATTACCAGTACAGAAAACAGAAAGTGTACACACCGCACTTTGAATTTAATCAGTAGCCTCGATTCAGCATAAGTATGTATTGTTAACCACTCTTAAGGATATAACGTTTCTAGCTTGTACATGTACCGACGATTGAGCTTTCGGATACTCTTTCGAGTTTATTACCCGCGAGTTCTTACATTTGTGAGACATTGAATTCGAGAATATTAGCGAAAATAAAACCCTCGCGAACTAAACCGGATCTACAGTATACCAATTCTTATAAAATGTCACTTGCATGTTCCTTAAGTTGACCTGTATTAATTAAAAAAAAAATCATCAGCAAAATTCAAGATGGCCAACACGACATCACACATCATCAAAATTAAAAATGGCCACCACGACATCACACAGTTTGAAATAAATTTAAATAGGGAAGTGTCAAAAATGTCTTCTGATTTAAGGTTACACGCAAAAATGCGTTGATCAGGAGGTTCACATCAAATCTCAAAGGCATTGGGCTTTAGTAACTTGCTCAATTCAAGATGGATGATAGTTATTCTAATAAGAACATTTGAATGCAGCTGCGTGTCTGTATACAAATGGCTATACCATTGCTCTATACACTAGTTACCCTGTCTTCATCTACTACAAGTTATGCATCACATAAGTATTCCAGGGAGAGTGTTGTGACTGAATATTTATATGCTTTGTGAAGTGTGTGGTGGGAGGGCCCTCCCCGACCCACAACACATTTACAGGGAGAATAAATGGCTTACCATTTTGGTAACAGAAAAAAAAGACATTTTTACTCTTTAATGTTGCTTATCGCATTATTTTTTAAAATACCTGTTAGCATTCATTTCAGTAAGATAAATACATTTTCATCATTTCATTAGTCTTCACATTTAGAATGTGTCTCATGTACTTTACTGTGCTTGTCTTTACACAAATATACTCAGTAAAAAAAGTTTTGGACCAGGGTATATAAAGTCATATAAAAATAAAACTAGTGGACAGAATTTTAGTATCATTTTTTAGTAACCAAGGTCTACCCTACCCGGTTAATTTGGTACCAAAAACATTAAATTCCAAACAAGATTTGATTTTAAAGAAATATCGCAAACACACAAAGGGTCTGTAAAAAATGTTGCAAAGTCCATTAAAAGTAACAGTTACGGACACATTCGAGTAACCAATAGAAAGATTATTATTTTTTCGCAAACTTTCATTGTAAACGATAATTATTGTTGATTGTTGATATATTGTGAATTATCAACTGAGATAATAAGGGTTATGGCCGAATGTCATGGTTCAGCGATCATTGTACGGGTTCGAACACTGCCATGGTCCAAAACTTTTTTACAGAGTATATAATACAAGGTAATATAAAAAGCACTTTGGCGAGATAACCACATGGTTCCCTTCCCTTGGTGTTTGACAGTGCTCTTTACGTGTCACAACACAATTAATTTTCCCATAGGGTCCCATTGTAATGTTTTTGTTCATGGCATAAAGATAAATACAATTTACAATACGTCTAGATTTAAAACGCAAGTAACAAATATTTACCAGGTTGAATTGTTTTAAATCTCATGTGTATGTGACCCCTACGAAAAATATGAAATTCATACACTATCTAGCTGAACATGTGGTTCTTTGGTCAAACACTTCTGATGCTAAAGTAAAGAAATTCCTTGTTTTCACATTACAAATTGCCTAAAATGGAGAAAAAGATAGAATTATATTATAGTTTCCTTTGGTCTCTAGGTCCTTGAGCTCTCAGGAGAGGTATTAGAGGTGCGAGACCTGAACAGTGCTAAACCTGCATGTTGAAATGTGTGTTTAGCACATATATCTGTGTGACTGGCATACAAGAAAGCATATCTCAGTACTGAAGGGGTTTCATTCTGCTTCCTTAAAAGCAATAATAAGTCGCACACCAGGGGAAGAGGGTTTGGATGTTAAAATTGGCGCAAGAGGTGTCAGTAGGTAAATCATGGACACAGAAAGATTAATTGTTGGCGACATCAACGCACAAAATGTCATGGTATCCAAGTAAAGGAATCAGATATAATAGGTAACCAGTTTAGATAGGGAAATTCCAACTGTGGGTATAATCTAAAACCTCGTCAGAGCCTCAGTTCTGATGAAAACAGATATACCTCGTTTTAGAATTCCTTATCTTCAGATCTGTTTTGACATCCGTGAAAGATTCTTATAATGTGCATGTTAAGTAAGTATGTGCAGTATGCTACACAAAACTAGGGTACAAACTTCAAACTGAAGGGGGCTGGTACACCCAACAACTATAGCTTCAGAGTTGTCTCCCTTCAGTAGAAAACCAGTCTAACAAGCCTTTCTCTGTCTCTGACCACAGTAGTCCTTTCAGGTCGCTCAGAAGCTTGTTCAGCAGTGGAGCAAAGAATTCAGACTGTAACCGCGTGAGCGGGATCTACGAGATGTATCTGCGACAGATGAGCGAGTCAGGTAGCCCAGGTTTGTGACGCTATTTACGCTTTATTTTCATTATGTTTGGTTCACGTTCTCACGCCATAGCTTCATGTAGCAACATGTAGTTCTGTAGATGCTCATGCTATATAGCCCAGCTTGATAAGTACATCTGAAAATTATGCCCCCTTAAAACTTCAACTCTCAAACAGTTAGAAATGTGTATTTAAAGAGTAATAATTTTCAAACCAAAAATTATGTCCCCTTAAAAGAGACAAGAAAAGGTAGTTTGCTCCCTGGAAGTTAAAAATGACAACTCTGCATTGACTGACTGTTAAAGGGAAGCAAATCATGTTATTGAACTGGGCCATACAGTGAGTATGAAACAAGGTCATATTTAAAGGAAGTTAAGGCGATCTAGAATGGTCATTGGTGTCAGTCCAAATGAATGAATGTTGTTTAACCCTTAACCCGCTACATATATATATATAATGGACTGTTCTTTCTTTGATTTAAGACCATTCCATTTATGTGGCAAATGGGCGTTTTGGGGAAAATGACTGATCAGCAACTGGACATTGTAAACCCTGATCTGGGTTTACAATGGATGCAAGGGCTATTATAGTCGTGCTTAGCGGGTTAAGGGTTAATGGCCCATCAACACATTGTTCAGGTATTTAGGGGAAGGAACCTGCCCTACTCTTACTAACAAATGGATTCCTATAGTTCTTGAACTCGGAGAACAGATACCGGACCTGCCGGTTTTAGACTCGTCCGACGTACGAGTCTAAGGAAAAGGAAATACAAATGAAGATCATCATAATGTGCTTCAGATTGACATATGGACATGCATTCAACTTACATATAACGTGTATAACCATCGGATTAATTATTGTCAATGAAATTGTTTTGTCTGGAAAAATTGATGACTCATCTGTTGTTGTTTTGTTTTTTGTTAAATCATAAATATGAATTCACATTGGGTTTATATTGCTATCAGCTCTACATAAAATTAAAAAAAAAAGTTCTTTTTTACTAGAGCCTTGAAACATCAAACAAATTAATATTAATGATTTATATCCCAAAATTTGCAGTATCATCGAGTTTTCCTGAACAAACTATTTGAATTTATTGACAGTAAATTAAATCATATGGTTCATGGGTCTTAGTTCAGTACATATGCACGTTGAATAAGAAACTGAATCACATAATGATGTTTTTCTTCGTATTGGGCATTGTCACCCATAATAATATCAGATCGCCTCCGATGCCTTTACGGCCAAACAAAAAAATACCTGTGTTTCCAGTGGCCCGACCGACCCTATTTTTAAGGGGCCGACCCTAAAACTTTTTATTTGTTCTGAACAATGATTTGTCACAATATATCGAGGTAAACTGACATCACAGAGCAACTTACAGCTGTATCATCAACTTGTATGGGGTTTATGAGATAAATACATGTAGAAGCTCACACTATCTTGCTCCAAAAAAAAAACAAAAAAAAAACTACCGACTCTATTTTTTTAGAGCATGCAATAGGAAACACACCTATTTTTTTGTTTGGCCTAATATGGATTTATGAAACGAGTTTGGTGAATTGATTGAAAACAAGATTCTGTAGCGTCCGTTTTAAATTAATGTTCAAGCACGTTTCATTAAATCAGAATACAATATATTAACCAGCTTTTGATTCTTTTTGTTATATGTCTTTCTGCAGACGTTGCTCACAGCAACGCGTGCAACACTTTATAATGTGGTGTCGCTTTACCTGTCACTTGTATTAAACACCTGTCATACTATTGGTAATAAACATGTGTGTTTGTTATAAATGACATTGTTGGTGTGTAAAGCATATACGGTAATGAGCTTAATCTGCTAACAAAATATACGGATTTTCTGTAAAAATATAACTGCTGTTAAAGTAGCTATCCCGCCAACAACAGCCAAATTTTACAAAAAATTTACACCATTTCTAAACTTACTGATGACGAGGTATATATATATATAACTTGTATATTATGAGAATCCAAACTCTTTAGACAACCTATAAAAAGCTTTAACCAGCCAGGCCAAAGCCCAAAACTAGAGCGTTGAATTAAGAGTTACCAACTCATAATTCATTTTACGCATATTCAATCACGGGTAGTTAATAACCTCATTATTATATGACCTGAACACCTGGATAGAGTTTTGATAAATGGTTTTGTAGTGTAATTTTTGCTGTTATTTGGCGGGTTAGTTTCTTTAAAACGGGTACATCAGGATTTCAAATAATGGTTTGAATGAGCCTAAAACTGACTCCTTATTTACAAGGGAAGTCAGTTTGCTCAGAACATTACGTGGTCCCACCTTAATTCCATTAAGCGATGGAAAAGCTTATACTAGGAGGATTTTATAACGGATATTTCGACAATAAAACACGTTTAATAACATTTTTTACTGAAAAAATGCGATAACCTGTGTAACATTACGTACTAAATGTTTTAATTTTACAATATGCAAACTTTTTAAGCCGAAATCAAGGTTTTATTTCATACCCCATCCAACCATGTTTTCGCTTCTTGGAGAAGGGGTTGAATTGGGTATGAAAGTTAATACTCGGACCACATAATGAATATATGCTATTGGTTACTTAAAAGTGTTAAAGCATTTTAGGCCCATTTATGGTGAATTCAAATTTTAGACCTCGACAACACTACGCTAACACAACATAATTAGTTTGATATGAGATTGAATTGCATTAAGCGATGGGAAAGCTTATATATAAGGGATATTTTGACAATAAAACACATTTAAAAACATTTTTACCTAAAATAATGCGATAACCTGTTTACAATTACCTATTAAATGTTTTAATTTTACAATATGCAAACTTTTTAAGCCGAAATTAAGGTTTGATTTCATACCCCAGCCAAACCCGTTTTCGCTTCTTGGAGAAGGGGTTGGTTGGGTATGAAAGTTAATACATCGGACCACGTAATGCATCAATTGGAATACTTTTTTAAGCCTGATGTACCCTTTTAAAATCAGTTTTCTGAAGTTGTTAATAGCGTAGCAATTAATACGAACTAATTTCTAATCTCTGTCTGAATCATATACATGTATACGGTGTAATTGTAAATATAATCCATATGAACTGGACAGAACACGTGAAGTATGTTGACAATGTGTGTGGCACTGTTTGCATATGCAATGTACAGGTATGCCTCTAGCTATCACTACACTTCTGTTTCAGTAGTATGTACCTCTTTGCATGCAAAATGAAAAAGAGCTAAACTTGATGACTGTATTTTCTGAAGGCTTCCAGTGTTTTTTTCCCTTATATAAGTGGTACCGAAAAATGGTACCATTCCCAATGGCAAAAAGTATGTTTTCTTCCCAATTGGAGTGACAAAAATCCCAATCCAATAAAGGAAAAAGGTTAAATTGTTGTTTTTTTTGTGTTTTTTTAATATTTAAAGTGAAACTTTTAACAGAAGAACGTGGGAAATATATTATTTTAGGTGAAAGTAATGACATACTACAAGAGAATGTATACATGGTAATGTGTTTGCTTTTGTTTGATAGTGAAAAACTCCCAATTTAAGGCAAAACGTGAATTTTCCCAGTTGAATTAAGATGTAAAAATATGCCAAAATTGATATATATTCTGATTTAATGGATCATTATTTCAAGAAAGCTTTTTATTTAAGTGTTTTAACGTTATGATGCGTGCATTCTGTAATTTATAATTAAATTGAATATAAAATGTGCTTTGACTTTTTATGTCACTGTATAATTATTATGAACAGTTGATGTTTAAACATATATTTAATGGTAATCAACTTCTATAGTGAGTAGTGTATAATAATATCTGCCTACATTACTTGGCTTACGGTTTTCTTGAAAAATTCATATTATTTGGATAATAATTATAACTTACTTAAATGCTTATACCTGTACTAGACAAGATATTCTGTATTCAAGAGATTTTCTTTTCCTAAATCATCGAATCATGACCTTTAATCAACCTCAGGTGTCCAGAGAAGACAGCGACGGGTGTTGGATACGTCATCCACGTACGTACGTGGTGAGGAGAACTTGAATGGTTGGCGCCCACGTGGAGACTCGCTGTTAATCGACCATCAGTGGGAACTGGAGAAACTTACACGACTGGAAATGGTGAGTTAGGGTTGTAGTGATGTTAGTCTGTAAGTACGTGATTTTCTGACTACAGTATATGAACTAGTCTAAATGGCAAAGCATATGTTTGTAAATGAGAATCTGTCATGAAGATAGGGAAAACCTATGAAATTTTCAAAATTATTATAAATTGTTGATAATCGAAACGCAGGATAATTTAAATTCCAATCTATTATCTAGACATTTATTGATGACTGTAAATTAAAAATGCAAGTTTGGTGTGCACGTGATTTTCGCATGACCGAATTTACTTCTTTCAATACATGAATTTGATCGGTCAACAGATTTATAGAGAATGTGGATAATTTCTAACATGTACATAACACTACAATCGATCTTGGAGACATTTTAATGAAAAATAAACACAAAAAAAAACTAAAAAAAACCTTGATCTTTTAATGGCGTTAAGTATATATTAGCCGTAAACTCCCACATCAATATATTTCCCATTTTATTGTAGGTGGAGAAATCGCGTCATGTGCTTCTACTGCGTGAAAAACTAGCTGAACAGAACAAAACTCATGAGTTGAGCAAGATGGACAAGGAAGTGACTAATATGACCAAAAAGGCGATGAAGGAACAAGCAAATGTGGAAGAACTTAAGGAGAAACTTGATGAGATAGCCACAGAGAAAGAAGACGACTCGACGGAGAAAAATAAGTTTGCCCTTCGCCGGGATAACAGCTACTTTAACTTCCAAACCAACGGGGAACCGGAGAAGGAGCTGGCGGCAAAATGTTTGCGTCTGATACTTCAAGGTCGACTGCCGCCGACACCGCCGAGTGTGAAGGTAGGTACTGAGCTGTTTATAATGCAGTAAAAGTTGTTAAAATGTAATATGAAGGAAACAAAATTGGATTAGATTGCTTGCATATTGGCCTGTCATCTTGCATCTTCATCTCGGTTCACGCTTTTACCCTTTTACCCCTATAAACTACTTGGTATGACCCAACTAAATGACAGGAGAATCCATTTTAAAATTACAGGTTAAAATGGTTAAAACAATAATGTGTATTCGTCAGTCAGAAATTACAGCCTATTGACCTGCATGTGTCACCTAGACAGGTCAGTCAGTCTGGAATCTGGATGTTGTTAGATTCAACCAACCTAAAATCAGCCTAATCTGATGGGGTATTTTTAGTGACCTTTTTAGAAATAAATCCAGCAAATGTTAAATCTATACTGAAAGGAAAAAGAAACGCGACACGGGAATTTCCGCTATATATTGTATATACAATATGCTGCTGTTAATCGGATGGTACATGGCTACTTAAGATATTTCCTTTCTGTAAAAAGACTAAAACAACAGGTAACACAGCAAATGGTATTCCTGCAAAGTTTCATTATTGACAGTACGCGTTTGGCGCAAACTTAGGATGCAAAATTTTGCAAACTTTTTACGTTAAATACAGTACTGAACTGGCTCAATTTTTCAAAGAGGAACTTCAACATTTATGAATTTCTTGTTACAATGTGTACTATGATTAAAACATCTACAACATCACAGTTTTGTCCTTTCTCTAACTAACTGCAACATTTTTTTTTGCAAAACATCTTGGGATTTCCTTGGAATATATACGGAATTAAGTGTGCAGTATATACCATATATAGCGGAAATTCCCGCGTCACGTTTCTTTTTCCTTTCAGTATATTTACCTAACGTATGGTCTAAAGCAGAGGATTTTTTGCATGAATTGTCTTTTTCACTGCAGACTTTTATATCAATGGAAAATTACGGAAAATTTAAAAAAAAAATCAAAGAAAAACAAATCAGAATTATTTTTTGTTTCTCTTATAGCTGTAGTTTCCTAGGTGTACAGGGGAGATAATAATATCAGTGATGAGGACAACCTTTTTATTAAATTTAAAAAATATATATATATATATTAGAAAACTAATTTGTACGGTTGGCACCTTATATTAATAGCATTATCTATTTTCAGACATCTATGAGTGAATCTGTGATGAGTTCAGTGTCGTCATCTGACAGTGATTTAGGGGCCAGTGGGGAATCTATGGGGTCAAGTATGGTCTCTTCGTCGTCAGAAATGTTCAAGTAAGTTCTGATAAAAAAATTATCTCTCAACTGATTTTCTCACCTAACAACATATTTTTGTTCCAGGTCCAATGATATATAGTTTATGTTTTAGTTACTTGTTCCAGGTCCAATTTTATAACATTTATGTTTAAGTTACTATGTCCAAAGTTTTCATGTAAATGCTGAAAACGCTGGCTGAATCATGCGCCACAAACCATAGATCTCAGTCCTTTATAGTAAACTATAGAGCCATAGAGCTCAGTCCTCTGTAGTACGATATATCTCAGTCCCCTGTAGTAAACTATAGAACCATAGATCTCAGTCCTCTGTAGTAAACTATAGAACCATAGATCTCAGTCCTCTGTAGTAAACTATAGAACCATAGATCTCAGTCCTCTGTAGTAAACTATAGAACCATAGATCTCAGTCCTCTATAGTAAACTATAGAACCATAGATCTCAGTCCTCTGTAGTAAACTATAGAACCATAGATCTCAGTCCTCTGTAGTAAACTATATAACCATAGATCTCAGTCCTCTATAGTAAACTATAGAACCATAGATCTCAGTCCTCTGTAGTAAACTATAGAACCATAGATCTCAGTCCTCTGTAGTACCATAGATGTCAGTCCTCTGTAGTAAACTATAGAACCATAGATCTCAGTCCTCTGTAGTAAACTGTAGAACCATAGATCTCAGTCCCCTGTAGTAAACTATAGAACCATAGATCTCAGTCCTCTGTAGTAAACTATAGAACCATAGATCTCAGTCCTCTGTAGTAAACTATAGAACCATAGATCTCAGTCCTCTGTAGTAAACTATAGAACCATAGATCTCAGTCCTCTGTAGTAAACTATAGAACCATAGATCTCAGTCCTCTGTAGTAAACTGTAGGTGTACTAGTTTTTTGTGTGGATGTGGGTGTTTTGTTCTTGTGTTGTCAGGTAGGAATCCCACCATGTAAAACCAAAAATGGTTTGTTGTAAAAATGGCTCCAGAAACATTCTCTGTTAATTTCACCTTATTTTCAGATCTATGAATTCCGAATCAGTAAAGACATCCAAATCCTCTGAAAACCTCTCCACGACGTCGACGGAGGGTCCCGACAGGAAGTTGACACTGCCCATCAAGAGCATTCGACCCGATTTGGACAAGTACATATTCGCTCCAGATTGTGAGGAAGTAAGAGTGAGTCCCGTGGTTGCCAGAAAGGGATGGCTCAACTTCCTCGATGAAAAGTCTAACGGTTGGGTCAAGAAATGGGTGGTATGTACTGGTGTTGAGTTTTCATGTTTTGTTACAAGTTTTTATAAAAGGCCCATACCCAGGTTTAAAGTGGGTAATAATTCCACACATAATGCCTAATCAGCAAGGGATTCTTCTCGGGGCTCAAATGGTAGTCGGACTATAATCCTTAGAACTACACACACTTAAAGGGAGTACATAAGACTTATAGGGGGTGTCTAGGGGTCCGATTTAAAATCAATTAATGTTAATTAATTAATCACAAATGTTAACACTATAATGAGCCTAAAATGCAGGAAAGTTTGTTTTGCACAGAAATATGTGCTATTCAAGGATACAAGCTTAATTGAAGCATTTTACGCACAATTCCATTCAAAATACATGGTGAATTCAAAAAACATGGTGAATTCAAAATACATGGCAAATTCAAAATACACGGTGAATTCAAAATACATGGTGAATTGAACATTTAAACCTGAACTACTCGGTGCTAACACTATATCTTGATTGATATGAACTGGAACATTTTTTTAAATTTTAGATATTTCTGGAGAAAGCTTGATGTTCTGCCTTTAAGCTAGGTTACACAGTATCTGTGGCTATTGCTATTTGATTTAGTTTGTGGTACAGTGCAGACCTAACGTGCCATTGTGTTTTAGTGCTGTGGTACTGTTCCTGTAGGATCATTTTCCTTCGATCAATATAACACAAGTCCTTTACTTGACCAGGTCATTTCAGGAAAATAATGAACAACTGACTACTTTGTGTCATACGAAAAGGAATGAAGAGCAACCAACTTCAGGCTTTGAATTCCTTTTTTGCAGTTATTTATAGGGTTTTAATAAAATAAATGAAAACAATCAAAAAAATGACAAAATGGACTAGTTAAATACACTAATTTTTTTTTATTTTTTTTTTTTTTTTTTTTTTTTTGAGCACTAATTATATAATGATCCTTTTTGGTAGTTACGAACCTATTAAAGTTTGTGATAAACCAAATCCGATTATTAAGCAATGCATTCATAGAATGCCATTAGAGTCCAATTCGCCAAAACTGTCATTGCCTTCACCAGCCCTGAAAAATGTTCCCGTGTTTCAATTCTGTAATAGTCATGTTAATTAAAAAAAAGAGAAATTTTGAAATGTATTTGTATGTGGATGCTTACCTTATATACGTAGGTTGTACGACGACCATTTGTGTTCATCTATAATTCGGACAAAGATCCGATGGAGCGGGGAGTTATAAATCTAACCACGGCCCAGATTGAATACAGCGAGGATCAGCAATCTCTCTTAAAGGTGGGTGAATCCACGTTCCAACTAAAGTTGGGTGAAAACTTGGGTGTAACTACGTATCAACTAAAGGTGGGTGAAAGTGCATGTGGTTGGTGTTGTTTGGTGTGTTCCACTTTTTATAGCTTGGCACATTTCAAGTACGACCTCTTGTTCATTTCATCTTTAATATTGATTTTGTAAATGAAGCTTCTGTCTTTTTTTTATTATATGCCCGTCTTTAGACTGGAAGTATCATGTCATGGCATTTTCCGTCCGTCTGTCTGTCCCTTAAGTTTTAGCTGATGAGGGAATATGGCTAATAACTTTAGACATAAGGTCTTCAACAATGAATCTTTGTACACATTTTAGGCATGAACAGAAAAATACATCTGAAAAAGGCCCTTAACTCTCCGAATCATATTTTTTTTACAGTTATTTGCCTTTGAAAAAGGTTTTAACCCGGAACTTAACCTTGTCTTTTACTTCTTAGTTATCCGTGCTAAGGCTTTGCAACTTGAAACAAATACCCTTCTATATGCACGAAACAAAATCTAAAATGCCCATACCTCTTAAATGAATATTTGTTTTTTGTCCCTTAGAAAAAAGTTTAACGTGGAATTTAACTTTGTATATTTACATTTCTACTGCACATGCCTGAAATTATTTTTCTATCTGTTACGTCTTGTTGCGCCTCCTTTCCAAGTGAACAACATTTACTTTTGGGGCGAAGCTAAAACAAACAAGGTGCAGTTAATTTGTATCACGTGTATAATCTATACATGATAACTTTTCTATACACGTTAAACTGGATGACGATATGATGTCATATTGCTTCCCGTACAAGCTTCTTATTCTAAAATGCCAAACGTTACTTTAATATATTTCTTTGACTTGCAATGTAGTAGGTAAGATATAGAGTTTAATAACCAGTGTTTTTTAGATATGGGAAATATCTCCCGAGGTAGAAAAATGGCCCCGATATAAGAACGAGTGCGAAGCACGAGTTAATTTCCATAATTGTTATTTCCTAGTGGCGGAATCTGACGACAACATCCGTAAAACAATCGGAACGTCATTTGGCATTCCCGCCACTGACGGAAAAGGCCGAGCAATGTTCTGTACTGGAAAATATCTCCCACTAGGAGATTTTTCCCAGTAGAGTAAACGAGTAGATATAGCTTTTCTATTCCCAGTATTTCCTATACAAATCACAGACAAATATGTAATATATATTCATTACAAAGTGTGTTAGTGACCTAATATGGGATATACGATGTCAGTAAATTCTGTTTGGGACTTGAACTTCGCTCTCGCCCAATATGGAATTTACTGACACAATATATCCCATGTTAAGTCACTAACTTACTGTGTAACTTACTTGTTACACATCGGGCATACTTGCCCCGATTATGGCAGTGCTCTTGTTATATATTTAGCTTGGCTCTTTTCAAGAATCACTTCTCTCGATCATTCCTCCTTATTGATTTTGAAAATTAAATAAAAACTTTTATCCTTCTTATTTTAGTTTATGGAATTGAATCTACAAGCTTTCATTCAAATCCTAACTGCTTGTTATTTGTTCACTTTTTATTTATCCTGGCAAAATAAATTAGTTTTCACTAAGCATTTATATTAGATTTGAAAGTATGTAGTACTTATTGATCGATTTATTTAGTATATATAAATCCTATCCCTGCAAGTACTTGATAACAACCCATGTTTAGAGGGCTATGGCAAGTAATGGTTTGCAGAATCATGATGTGGTTAGATATAAGCATTCTAACCCTTAACCCGCTACATATATATAATGGACTGTTCTTTCTATGCATTAAGACCATTCCATTTATGCGACAAAGGGGTGTTTTGGGGAAAATGACTGATCAGCAGCTAGACATTGCCAGCGCTATTATAGTCGTGCTTAGCGGTTTAAGGGTTAATTATGTAGCAGGTACAAGCCCTTTCTGTTCCACAATTCTAAGATCTAAAAATAGAATCTGGAGTTTCCAACAACTTTGTAATGATTTTTAAGTTTGCTTTAAAATGTTTTATCTATTTAATGTCAGCATATAATGATTATATAAATATACATTCCATATTCTCCCTATTTTGCCCCATGGGGTGCAGAAATTTCCAAAATTATTTTAAAAAGAAAATTTTAGATTTATTTTATGGTTAGCCACATGCAAATCACTGATTTTGGTTTAAACAAAAATAAATAAAAAAATAGCGAGTCAAATTAAAAAAGAATATGGAACATGATTTAATCCACTCATTCTTTGGTAAAAACATTTGAGTTATACCCAATTACAGGCAAGAAACACATTCTCTGTATTGACGAGATACCGAGGGTTCCTACTGCAGACTCCAGATGACAAGGAGTTCCATGACTGGCTGTACGCCATCAATCCACTACTGGCCGGACAGATCAGGTGGGTGCAGTGATGAGTAAATACAGCATTTTGGGGATGTGGCAAAAAAGGGTTAAATTTGATATGGAAAATGTGGGGTGAGGTGTGCGGGAAGTGCTCTAAACTCATTTATGAACTAGGGAGTAAAGGTCAATCATTTGAGGAACTAACGATTAGGCAGGTGTGATGAGTAATTGACCAGTTAATATTGGACTTCGGGAAGTGGATAAAAGGCCAAACAATTTCAGGAAGAGGTCAAAAACACACAAATTGAAGAAAGGGAATATCAGAGCCATTTTAAAGGTTGCTCCAAAAAACCTTTTAAGCCTCGGTCAGTCGATACTGTTAAGAGTAATTTCTGTGCACACAACAAGGACGGGGTGCTGAGCAGTGTATTAGCCAGCCAACCGTGCAGCTGTCTTTCGCACGACCGTTTTTGAAAAATCGCAGCCAATATTTGAAGGAGTGGGTGGGGTAAAAAAAAAAATCTTTTTTTTTTGTTAACAACACTTCCAAACTCTTACTGCCTCAATATTGTTATGTTTTGTATACATTTATAGAAGAAAGATGATCTAAAATGCACCTTTTCAACATTTATAAATTACCCCAGAGACACCCACTTGTCGCGAATTGGCACGTAACGTGTGTTAGCAAATTGTTTTGCACACCCTGTTCGCTTATTTGCACACCTGGTTCTTGAATTTTTGCCTAATACACTGGTGCTGAGTATCTTAAAGGTCTCTGCACAGACATGTTACATGCCTTTAATATATCTCTATTTCACCAGGGTCTAACAGATTATAGAAAACTGAGATCGCGGACACCTGGACCCTAGACATCTCAGACAGTGTTTTAAGGATTATCGGAACATGTCAATTTTCGGATCGTACGGAAACACAGCTAATGTCCGATTGGTCCTTACAACACAGACAGGTGCTGGTCACCGTCCCTTAATTGAATGCTGGGCTCAGTATTTACTCTAAAATGGCCCCAAGTTGTCACAGACACAGTCTGAGTCCTCTGGTCCTGGTTGCCAAGTCCGCAGTCCAAGTGGTCTGGAGTTTGGGTATAGAAACTGAACCCTCCATGTTTATGTGTAAGAATAAAAATATTTTTCATTTGTTACCTATCTCTGGTAGACTTTTTCAAAACATGTTTTAAAGAAGTCAGCATAATATCTAAGAAATGTGCACTCGTGTAGACATTACTGGGTGCATTAGAACTATGAAATATAGTTGTTCAGTGACAGAAAACTTACATGTTTTGTCTGCTAAGCTTGATATATTTGCGACTTGAGTTAATGATATCGATATACTCACGTCTAGACGAATCCTTGCAGGAATTTCTGGCGATAATGATATTAGCCAAGTGGGTCTGCACTAAGATACCACGACCGCCCACTGGACATGTAATACTTCCTTATAAAATCTATAGCTTCTACATATCACTGCCAGTTTTATCACAGAAGTATCATATGATTCCCAGACACTATTAGTTATTTGGGTTCTTGACAGGGGACATGGGCTCACATTCACTGCCTAGAAATTATATTCGCCCGAAACGTCATTTAAAGGGGACATGGGCTCACATTTTTTGCCTGGACATTAGATTCGCCCTAACCGTCGGGCGAGGGGGATACAGTTGCCAGGCAGGCAGGGAATGTGAGCAAGTATCAAAATAATGAATTTGTCATACTTCAAAATTGTTACTACTTGTATTTATTTAGTCAATTTCCCCGTAACTTGCCTCTCATTCATTATTACCATGTGACTTACTTAATGTTTACGTTCATGATGTCAATGCTTTAAACATAGTCAGATTTGGCTGATTTTTTTTTTAAATAAAAAAAACCCTTGTTTACCACAATGTTGGTGTTCTTTTATCTTTAAAATGGCGATTAACAATACTTACTATTATGCCAGAATTTTACCCACAACGGAAAGTGCAGAAAAGTGGTATGAAAGAAACGCTCGACAGTTTACACCATGAAATGACAGCGTAATCTTTTTTTTGTGTGTATTGAGGGTATGAAGCACCCATGGGGTAGACATCAAATGTTCACGTCACGAGATGTAGATGGGCTCATGTCTATGACGTATTGAACAATGAAATGCCGAGAATTTTCTTTGTAGTATGATTTATGGTGGTTCTAGTGGCCATGTCCGCAGTCCGAGTGTTTTGGCACACGGGTTAAGAAATTCCTGTATGATATCTATAACATGATACTATTATAAAAGGAGCACTGTACATGATTATTTTATAAATCCTTTTATAAAAATCCTATAATTATCATGAGAATCATATAAAAGTTGGAAATTCATGAAGGTTATATGAAAATGTGTGTTTTAAAAACAAACATTTTATAAATGTTTTCTCATGTGAAAATTATATGAAACGCATTGTGTAAATATATCATATGAAACGTTTTATATGTGGCTCCTTTTAAAGAAGTATTGATCCAGAGAAATTCCAACCCTCGGCATAAATGTCTTACCAGAACCTCAGCAAAGCCTCGGTTCCTATAAATATCAAACCATTTACACCTAGGGTTGGAAACCCTATCAACACCCATCCCTGGCTTCTGGGCCAGATTGGAATCCCCTAAGTGAATCAGATGCCTACGAAAGATTCATATATTTTTGCATACCGGATAAGGTTATCCGCATTTTACATGGATGCTGGAAAGTCTGATCTTACACATGGGGGAAGATAAAAGTCACACGTATCAACAATGACATCAATAATGCCAACAGTTGCATGACGTCATTATGTAAATAAACATGCAAAACGTTAGTAAAATTGGCAACATTAATGCACAAAATGTCAATAATATGCAAGAAAAAGAATCAATCATGGGTATCCGGCTCAGATGAGAAATTCCATCCCTCTGTATAATTGTTTTAATTGGAAACCTTGGTAGAGCCTCAGTTCTGATAAAAACAATTACACCTTGTGTTGGAATTCCCCGTCTTACACAGGAAATTTGTTTCGTTATGGAAGTTAAATCTCAAGAAATGCTTACTGCTTCATTGTGGGAGACAGAACTTAGACTTGTAAGTGAGGAAGTGTCGATCCTTACGGATGGTGGGAGGTGTACAGTACTGGTTCTACCCAAGAAAAGTGGGTGGTCTGCCTACACCACAAAAAAAATCGAACGTCATATACAACCTTACATGTGTTGAAAATGACGTAAAACACCATACAAACAAACAAACAAACAGAACTGAGAATAAGTCTTGTTTTAATTTGAATATATTTTATTTGTGATATTTCAGATCTAAATTGGCCAGAAGAAAGCAAGTTCCTATATAAACCGTGCAATTTAGGATGTTTTAATGACAATAAATTCAAAAGAATTAAAGCCTCACTGATACAGAAAAGAAAGGAAACATTCTAGAATACAAGGGACATAACTGTGATTTACAGCCTGCCAAGGGAAATAACTCTGGAGGATTCAAGATCAAGAACAAGTTATTTTGCTAAATATTTATTTATGCTTAAGTACAGTATATATACATATTGTTATGTATTCAAAAGTTAACAGATCATTCCACGTTTCCACGTTCATCTGACGGACACCAGTCTTCAATATTCAATGTTGGATAGGCCTGCCATACTCTTTCATGACTCCTTTTGTTATATATACATTAAATGATACTTTTTTTTGTATTTAATCTTTGTTATAAACCTGATCAGTGGATCAGGATGTTTTGAGTTTTCTTGTTAAAAATGAAAACTGATTTTGGTATTTTTTGTACCAAATATTTCTTCTCTTGCAAAAAATAATGTCTAGAAATTCCAAAGTTCGACTTTTTGAGATTTGTGCCATGTTTACCATTATTTAGTTCCTTTAACCCATAATTTATTTGTTTGTACTCCTAAGAACTTAGAAATTCTTCGTTCTATCAAACGAAAATTACTACAAACTTTAAAACACAAAATTTCAAACGATTAACATTTAACATTGTTACAAAAATGTCCGGTTTTGTCATTTTAGGTAGAACAATAACCATCATATCATCTTCATCAACATGATTATTTTATGTGCAATAAAATCTAAATATTATTATTCGATATTATATATGTATGGCTGACTAGGATATTTGTATGTGCTGGTTTGAATGTAGCGTCAGCGTCATCCATCATGCATTATGAATGTGCTTATTGTACTGAAGCCTTAAAAACATGTTTTTAAGGAGGGCCAGTACGATAATATTGATTATGAAATTCAAAAGGGTGGCCAAAATAGCTGATACATTTTAAAAATTTAAATCCATGCATGATTATCAAGTGTTCATCTCAACGCTGTCATAACTAGATATAAATTAAAGTAGCTATCCCACCAAAAACAGCCAAATTGTACATGTGCACCGTTTCTAAACCTACTGATGACAAGGTATATATATAACTTACATATTTTGAGAATCCAAACTCTGTAAATACAACATTAATGGCTTTAACCAGCCAGGCTAAACCCCAATACTGGAGCTTCGAATTAAGAGTTACCAACTCATAATTTATTTTACGCATATTCAGTCACGGGTGTTTTAAGAACTGTTGAAAAATCCTACACTTTTAATTGGCACATATACATTATTATATGACCTGAACACCTGGATAGAGTTTTGATAAACGGTTTTGTAGTATAATTTTTCCGTTATTTGGCGGGATAGCTTCTTTAATAAGATGAATATCCAATAGTGGTGTGTAAAACCGTGACATATATCGACGGTTCATCTCAACTCTGCCATCACTACATCTGCTTAGAAAGACAAGATACACTAGATCTGTAATGGATGAATGCAGAGCATTAAATCGTTTAATTTAGGGTAACTAAAGGGGCGTGGCTATACCGTTCTACAACTAACAGATATTGGAATTTAGAGTATGGTCAGAGGCTAAGTTTAATGCTTGATAAATGCTTTAAGACTGCTGTGTGTCCCTTTAATAAAGCGATCTTGTTGGGCAGTGGACCTTGTTGTATTCTATCATTAGAAAGACTCTTTTGGAAATTTCCCCATATATCGAAGGGGTCAATACACAAATATTTTAACTAGGTATATATAAAGAGCATGGTAAAAATAGTTTGCACGTTGAACCCTCGATAGAGATAAGTGAATATGTAAAAGCTGTCGTACAATGGCATAAAAGCTGTCGTACAATGGCATGAAAGCTGTCGTACAATGGCATGAAAGCTGTCATACAATGGCATGAGCCAGAACTGAAAGAGGTCTGCTCTACATGTAAATATTGGAAATGCTGTGATGTGAAGAATGTTAAGTGGGTCTCAGGGTAAACAGGGTGTGGGCAGTGAAAGGTAAGGATTCTTTAATCCATCAATCTTCTTACGGGCATTTCTCCAATTTTCAGTCCTGTGTGTGAACCTACATACTATAAAACTGTGTTTTACACTGGTCGAGGTCCTTGTCGTCTCCACATTATAGCAAAGTTTCGAAAATGTTGAGGCAAATCGGGGATAATGATATCGACAGTTTTATTTAATATTCTTGGTGTAGGTGCCTAAAACCCATAGCAAAAACAAGTTGGAACATGTGATGAACATGTAGAGGCAAGTCAGGGGTAATTTCTATTACACTGAAAATGTAGGGGCAAGTAAGGGGGGATTTCAGTGACAGTGTTTTAATTCAGTACTTTAGGTGAAAGGGCCCTCGGATAAAAAATATTAAACCTTGAGTTGGTTATAGATTGGAAACACACTACTGAAACAAAAGTCATGGCTATGATGGTTGAAGAATTACCTCCCTTTGACTGCCTTGGACAACAGGAAGTTTGATGGTCCCGCAAACAGCAGGTTCTGTTTTAGAGAGGATAAAGCACTATTTTGATCGAGATGACCGACTAATTACCTCTTTGCATAGAGAAATTTAATGTTGGGGTCTACTGTACATCTATATCTGCGCGGAAATCTGCTTCAGATGAACTGTATACATTGAAAAGTGATAGTTTCTTTCAAATCCCATTTCATGTTATTCCTTTATCATAACATGCGCGTCTGTGATGACTGTCTGTACATTGCCAATGAGCTATGATTGCATGCTTTTTGAATGTCTTGTTGTATTTTGACCATTAAGATGCATGTAAACATTAAAAAAGTACATTTAACTTTCCATTTG
Source organism: Cyrtodaria siliqua (assembly GCA_037043455.1). NCBI lineage: Eukaryota > Metazoa > Mollusca > Bivalvia > Adapedonta > Hiatellidae > Cyrtodaria > Cyrtodaria siliqua. The sequence goes on along the minus strand of JAWPHD010014655.1, from coordinate 36,658 downwards.
TTTCGATGTTACTGTTAGCTAATGTATTACATGTAATGAACTCATTTGTTATTGTGTAAGAAATGAAAGAGAGTGTCAGCATTGTTATATGTTATGTTTATTGATATATTACTTTATTATAACCCCGCTTTCACAGTGAAGTGGGGGCTATATAGGAATCACGCTGTCCGTAACATTCTGTCGCATCCCGTCGCATCCTGTAACACATTTTTATTACTTGCCTTCCTGAAACAGGTTTGAATGGGTTGTTCCCAAACTTCATACACACATAACAATTGATCAAAAAGTGGGGGTATTCATCACCTTTAGTGATATTTCTAGTTTACACTAAAAATGATTTTAAATTATGTCTGTCACAGAGAACTGTGTCTAATTAACATAAATGACTGCTTGTTTAAAGGTACATATGGCAATCTTGAAATAGTTAACAAGCATCAACATTATAACCTCGACATATTAATCCAGTATCAACTTGACTTTAAATCCGCTTAATACATAAAATTAAATAAAATTCAGAGTTTTCAAGTTTTCTTCGATAATCTACCTTAGCTTTAAATATATTACTGGTGAAACAGGTGCGTAGCTACCTTTACGCAAAGTTGGACATTGAGAGTTTTAGACAAGTCAAGATTACCATGTGTCCCTTTAAAAAATCAAAAATTGGTTTAAGGTACGAAGCAGTTAAATTAAAATACTTTTAAGTTTTATATTGAAACTTTCAAAACTTGATCAGTAAAAATTCAAGATTAAAAAGGACTTACATTGATCATGAAAAGCGGTGAATTTAGTTTTTACTGGTTAGACTGTTAAGATAAATTCCTAGTAAAATCTGATTAGTGTTTCATACACGTCTATGACTGTGATGTAATTTGCGACTCCTAAGATATATATGTGTGTGTTTCTAAAGTTGTGTAAAGATTCGGATGAGAAGCTTTTGTTTTGAAGATTTCTAGTACTTATCTGGCATACTGTTCATAAACTCCAGTCACATCAACTTACATGCTGTTATTTGTAATAATTCTATCATAGCATTCATATACAAAAAAAAAAGAAGATTTAATTTTATGTAATAATTGCAACAATAAAAAATAAGTTTTACGAACCTTTTTTTTAAATATCAAGTATTTAGTGAAATACTCCCATACCATTTATGAAAATCTTAAAGGTATTGTAAGATACATGCACCATTAAAGAAGACCCAGTTTAGTTCAAATCAGTGCATGTACCATTGGCCAATGGTGAGCATAATGGCTTAGGGTGTGTGAGTTTGGTCCAACATCAAATGTACGAAAGCCTATCTACACATAACCATACTCAGGTAAACCTACACACACGTGTAGTCCACTGTATGGGTATTAAACTATATTCCTTTTTACTACAATCACTCTCTCGCACGTGTGACTTGACTGTTATTAGTGCCATGTTTTGAAGTATATCCACCAGGCATGTAAAAGAGCCAGAGAAATGTTTTCAAAGCACATGGAATAAGACCATCCCAGATTCTTCCATTTACATGTTTTATCCTTTCTGGGAGTGGTTCTTAATAACCTGGCCCAGAATTCACCAACCATTCTTCAGACTATTCTTAGACTTGAGCTCAAGTACTCAGATTTCGTTAACAAATATTCCCATGACCGTCAAAGATATACAATTGCATGAAGTTGCTTTTATAAGTATTTATCACATTTATACATAGCAGCTTGTTATGAACGTTTATCATTTAAACTTATACGAACATCTGTGATTGAAATTTGTACTAGTGCTTAAGTCTAAGAATATTCTCAAGAATGGTTGGTGAATTCAAGGCCTGACTGATGTGCTGATCAGCAGTTACAGCAACAGTATGCTGGGTAAGTACTACAGACTCCAGACAAATTACCATATTGCTTTGTATCATAGCAATTAATGATCATGTTTCATTTACAACTAGATGTGTCACAGTTGTGTAGTCGTCTGGACAGCATTCTTATAGTAGCTACAGTGCTTTGAATATTTTCATTTTCATGTATAAATGGGTGTGCTTCTTGTGTGATCTATGAAGATGAATGTGTATTATGGTAGGAAGGTCGAGTTATTTATATTTCTGGCATACAATTGCCTTGGTACTTGATTACTATATAAATATGAAGTGTTAAATGATACTGCTTAATTTTAACGGGACACGTGGCAATCTTGATGTTTACGAATACTTCCAGGATCAAACTAACCATATTTTGTGATTATTGTTATTGTTCAACACAAATTATTTTGCGTGTTACTAACACAAACTGCAATATGATTTTAGTGAAATCTGTGGTGAAATAATGAAAAAAAATCCTCAATTCATTTTTATTTCCCTTAAATTTAAAAGTCTGGCAGCTTTAAAGTTGAATTTATATAACTCAAGGTATTAATTTTAAACCTGTAAGTACTCCAAGATTGCCATATGTCCTTTTAAAAATATCTGCAGTGTCTGTATAACTTGGAATACTTTAAAGAGTTTTCTAGTCCAACAAGTTTTGTGGGCATTTCGGAAGAATAGCCGCACGTTAAATGAGGTACCATTTAAAATTATATACCGTCTTATCTTAACTCTGATTGAACCAAATGAGTTTAATTTACATTTATTAAATTAAATATCTCTTAAGGGTTTTCTATAGCTGTCATGGTAAATGCACATTTGTAGAGGAATTGCTGAAATGTATTAAAGGGACACACGGAAATCTTGATTATTTTTTTAAACTGGGATGTCCAGTTATTTTTTCTTCATAATTGTGTATTTTCAATTAATTAGTAATGATTATTTGAATAAGGAATATATGAATAGTTGAGCTAAATCGTTTTTGCATATTACTTGCTCATGATTGCTTGTATTGCACCAATAGAATATTTTAATCTATGATAGAATAATGAAGACATATTAAAACCTCTAGTTTTATTACCTTTTATTTTATTATAGTTATATGCAACAAGGTTTCCCCATTCATATTCATTTTGTTATTTTTTATCATGCTCATTCAAGGTCTATATCATGACACCGCGCATGCAAATGTGGAAACGTGGCTCCATCATAAATAGATTGTCTACTATAGAATTTACAGCAACTGTAAGAAGGTTCTAGGCCCATTTTACATATTTTATCTTGATGTAAATGGAGGATGAGCCTGGCACGTTCATTCCTGTTAGGCGCCATATAACCTTTCATGTCTTGGTGCGCCTTAAAACCCAGTTCAATTCAATTCAATGCATCAAGATGGTTTAAAGTCAAAATGAGACTGGATTAATAAATCAAGGTGCTTATTTTAATGTTTGATAAAACTTTAAGATTGCCGTGTGTCCCTTTAAACCAAATCTTATGCCTTTTAAATGTTCTTGCACTTGTAGGCTATTATTTATAGCTTAGTTTATATTTTTATACTTTTCTTAGAATTGTCCTGCTTGCATGATTATGTATTTATTATTTAAAGCTAAAATTCGATTTATTAGATAAATAAAGAGATCTCTCACATGACATATTATCGGAACCAATCAGATTGCATATCGTGGCATTTGTTATATACTATTTATTACCGCAACAAACCAACTGCGCCTTTGGAGCAGTCGGCAAACCAACTGCGCCTTTGGAGCAGTCTGCAAACCAACTGTGCCTTTGGAGCAGTCGGCAAACCAACTGCGCCTTTGGAGCAGTCGGCTAACCAACTGCGCCTTTGGAGCAGTCGGTTAGAGCGCCGTCTGTTCAGGGTTCAAGACTTACATAGAGCTTATAGAGCTTTTTTTTTTAAACCTTACAATGTTAAGATTCAAAAATATTATATGAAACTACTACGGAATAAATCTGATTGGTTCTGACAATTTGGCATTTGAGTACTCTGTAAAAGACTTGCTTTTTTTTATAAATTTTAAAACGTGAGCTAAATCGCACAAGAACGTATCTGTTCCTTTGTAAGGTAATATAAATGATAAATATATTTAAAGATCGCCAGATTTGGAATTTTCATTCTCGAAAGTTGAATTATTGTAAATGCTGTAGATACTGTAGTCGCTATAACTACCCTCAACACAGCGTGCATTACTAGTCAGGTTTATTGTTGTATATTATTGGCCTGTCTTTTTTGTCCATTTTGCCTCAAAGCATATATGTGTTCATATTTAGTTATAACATTTTATTAATATAGTCCCCTTGTGGTTAATATAGTCCCCTTGTGGTTAATATAGTCCCCTTGTGTGCCACAATGTTTACGAGGCTTTGACAAATATGTAGCTAAAACATAGCTATTATGTATCTCCATCCTAAAGCTGTGTTTTTTTGGCATAATCCAATTGATATGGTATATAAATTTTGGATTTCTCCACAATCAAAAGTGCAGTTAAAACTGAAATAATGTTGGCATGTTATTAATGGATAGTTATTTCATTATACGATTAAATTTATTTTTTATGGAGTTTAAGCATGGGTAAATTTTGCCGAATCACAAACAAATTGAATAAAGTCCGAAGAAAAGTAGTACATGTACTTCAAAAAAAAATAATTCATGCATGTGTAAACCTTTTGAAAACAAGGTCACATGATAGCTTTCATCCAATGAAATAACGTAAAAATATATGGTGCATGATAATGGTGATAAGGCAAGCGTAAAGTCCTGGATACTTGCCTAGGGGAAGGAAAACAAGGAATAACTTTGTAAAGGGAGCTAATTTAGACAAGTTCTGGCTGCTAGATAAAAGATCCTGGTGTCCAGTCAAAAAGGTTTGAGTCATGAAGTCGGTTTCTCAGTCTATTGATGCAGTCTAGGGATGGGAGAGTTATTTCCCGAGATTCATGTTTTAATGAGCTTTTTCGCATTGTTATGTTTAAATTTAATAAAACATTCGAAAATATTTATACTTTAATAGCAGACGGCATGAATTTCCCAACTAAGAACAGCAGAACTGTATTGCTGGATAAAATATTTGCTAATATCGGAAGTAATCGACCGGCCCTAGTACAAACAGCAAGCTTAAAACATCGGAATTCTTGCTACCTACGTAATTTAGACCCCGAAACACGACTGATTGGCCGATATGAATTTGAGAAAAAATCGTAAATACGTGCAGAGCTGAAAATATAAAATGAAAATATAACGATATTATAATCCCACCATTATATAAATTCTCATGGTGATATAGGCGAAATATAGCATGTATTTAAGGGCCAGATTGAGCGGGTTGAGGTGGGAACAGTGGTTCAAAACACTAATTGATAAACATAATTAAAACAAATGGGTGAACAATAAATCCAAGGGTTAGAGGTCAAGTGGGGAAAAATATATGAAAACCATTTGGGAATGGTTTGTCAACAAAATCAGAAAGTGGGAAGTGAGGAAGAAAAAACAAAATAATTGCGACGCGAGTAAATGAGACCCCCATGTCGACCCCTCAAATTTGGTTATGACAAACACTAGTCTGTGATATTATTTTTGTATTTATTATTTAATCTGTTATGTTTAACATTATTACGCTATGTTGTACACGTTTGTGTGCATTTTGTTGTGATGTTGTAAGAACTGCAGCTCTATGACACAAACAATTCCAGATTTCCTGTTTATTTGTTTCATTTGTATCATGTTTTAAAATAATTCATTATACAAGATATATCGTAGATACCGGTATAATTTTGGATTTTGAAAGAATCAAAATGATACCTAACAGTGAGGGATGCTTTGACTTAATTCACGTGAATGATGAATTAACACGTAATTGATATTATTTTGAATTTTCTCATTACAACTTGAAAACACATTTTAGTTGTCAAACTTAAAAATACTTTTAGCTTGTTTCACCCTATACCATTCATGAAGTTGAAAATTAAAGTACTATATACTATTATTATGTAAGTTTACAAGGTAAACGTGTGTTTCTATGGATTCATTTTCTCGAGAACATTGTCAACTACTTGCTTTATGATTTGTGTAACTAGAACCATATTGCCATGTTGGATGCTTCGGCAACCTTTAGTGAGCAAGAGTGTGTAAGCATAAATTCTACTTGATCTTACCCATTCATTTTCACGTCTATCTATCTCAAATTATTATTTTTTTCTTCAAATCAGTAAATTCATTTCTTCTCAATCTAATTGCTTCGTTCTGATAGATATCTAATTAAAATGTTTCTTTCCTTCAAATCAATAAATTTAATTTCTTCTTGATCTAATTGGTTCATTTTGATAGATTTCTTAAAATATTTTTTTTCTTCAAATCAATAAATTTCATTTCTACTTGTTCTAAGATCTAATAATTTTGATATCTATTTTTTCTTTTTTTTTAGTTTTTGCGCACAATATGACCTATTTATGTGTCGACGTGCCATAAAACACCATTCATTGTCTCCTTTTCCTTCCATCAAATTAATAACTCGCTATGCTAACATTGGTGTTGTTTTTTTTTTATTCGATAGTGAACCCAATTGGGGAAATTTAACTTACTGTTTGGAGAAAGAAAAAATTAACATCTTGACTCGGGTAGTATTTGCATAGCGTGGACAGGTAAAGGTTTTTATAGTAAATCTGCTTCCTGGGTAATATATGGTCGCTATGTAAAGGAATATTAATGAAGTAACCAAACCAGTATAAAAGCATGGCTTTTGTTGTAAATGTTATGAGAACTTGTGAGTAATTTATAGAATGTTGAAAGTTTGCTTTGTCCTGTGCCATGTGTTTTCGCAATCATGTTTCAAGTACTATAGTCAAACAATGTTATTGTCTTTATTTGTTGTTCTACATGTTGCCCGCCCATTGATGTATTTCAGTTCAAAGTTATAACTGATAGAATGGTCATATTTGAATCATCCTCTGAAACTAAAAATCAAATAAATCATTAAGGATTGAATTGGTATGCTGCACTGTTCTCAAACAAGTTTTTTTAAAAGGGCTCTAAAATTGAAATTATTATCAAAATACCTTAAAAAACAAGAGGTATGACCCATTGAAAATTTGCGAAAAAACATTAATGGAGGAAGCCATTTCTGAATGACAGCATCATCATTCCCTTGTTCCATATATGGCATAATTATATTTTGAAAGAAATAAATACCCAAATGTTAATTGAATATACACAATTGTAAAATGTATACATTGTATGCTCATTTTATGATTTCACTTAAGGATTGAATTTGATATTATTTATTTCTATAGGCTATGAAAAACATTTAAGCCCGAAGGACTTTTCGCTAAGGGCTGTTCCAGGAAAAAAGGCCTGGGGGGGCAAGAACGACAGTCAAAAAAACACCCCCCACCCACAGAATTCAAATTATTTTCCACCCCCCACCCACAGAATTTGAATTCGCCAAGAACCCCCACCCACAGAATTAGAACTTTTTACAAATTAAGTAAATTTGATAAATTGACCTTCAAATCACTCTTATAATCAGTGCTCCAGATGAGCTTTTTCCTAGCGTTAACATTGAATATGGACCTGAGGATTGGGTCTATATTCATAAAGAAAACAATATTGTAAGCCTGGGTCCATATTCATAAAGAAAACAATCCTGAAGGCCTGGGTCCATATTCATAAAGAAAACAATCCTGTAGGCCTGGGTCCATATTCGTAAAGAAAACAAACTTGTAGGCCAGGGTCCATATTCATAAAGAAAACAATCCTGTAGGCCTGGGTCCATATTCATAAAGAAAACAATCTTGTAGGCCTGGGTCCATATTCATAAAGAAAACAATCCTGTAGACCTGGGTCCATATTCATAAAGAAAACAATCCTGTAGGCCTGGGTCCATATCCATAAAGAAAACAATCCTGTAGGCCTGGATCCATATTCATAAAGAAAACAATCCTGTAGGCCTGGGTCCATATCCATAAAGAAAATCCTGTAGGCCTGGGTCCATATTCATAAAGAAAACAATCCTGTAGGCCTGGGTCCATATTCATAAAGAAAACAATCCTTTAGACCTGGGTCCATATTCATAAAGAAAACAATCCTGTAGGCCTGGGTCCATATCCATAAAGAAAACAATCTTGTAGGCCTGGGTCCATATCCATAAAGAAAACAATCCTGTAGGCCTGGGTCCATATTCATAAAGAAAACAATCCATAAAGAAAACAATCCTGTAGACCTGGGTCCATATTCATAAAGAAAACAATCTTGTAGGCCTGGGTCCATATCCATAAAGAAAACAATCCTGTAGACCTGGGTCCATATTCATAAAGAAAACAATCCTGTAGGCCTGGTCCATATCCATAAAGAAAACAATCTTGTAGGCCTGGGTCCATATCCATAAAGAAAACAATCCTGTAGGCCTGGATCCATATTCATAAAGAAAACAATCTTGTAGGCCTGGGTCCATATCCATAAAGAAAACAATCCTGTAGGCCTGGGTCCATATTCATAAAGAAAACAATCCTGTTTTATTTAATAACTGATAAACATTTCTCTGTTATATGGTTATGCTCAATAATGTGCTTTAATACTTACAGTGTCCTTTTAAAGTTTGTTGTTATATATTTTCGTACTTACAAAACATAAAACTATTGAGAAAGTAAGAGTTTAAAAAAAAAAAACAACACCCACACCACCAAATATTGGCCGCGATTTTTCAAAAACGGCCGTTGATAAAGACGGCTGCACGGTTGGCTGCCTAATAACTTCCCCTCTGGAAAATAACCGATAGTATGGAATAAAATTGAGTACAATGTAAAATAGTACAAACTAATTGAGTACGAAGTACGAAATTTCGTAGGAGTTGTCGTTCTTGAATTTATTCTATTTTTAGAAGCAACACATACAAAAATCGATTTTAGCAATTTTACGGGAGTTTTTCACACAATTCCGTGGGGCCGGGAGGAGGGTTAGAATTCCGTGAGATTTCATCATCTCACACCGTGAGGTATCACATGTATGTACACCCTCCAACAACTCAATACGATTTACATTTCACCCCCCACCCACAGAATTCGAATTCTTCTGACACCCCCAACCCACATAATTAGAATTCTTCTGACACCCCCCACCCACAGATTTTGAATTCGTTTTCGTTCCGACCCCACCAGGCCTTTTTTCCTGGAACAGCCCTAACTTTAAACTAGCTAATGTTTTCACATCCCGTAGAAAGGTCATATCTCCTTTATTTGATATGGGATATTGGTAATTCTTTCAATCTATTCTAAGTTTTTTTTTAGAGCTGTTTTAAATACACTGTTTGAGCATAGTGCAACACGGCCACTTTAGTTAAATTCAAAATGTGTGTGTACATGTATATGAAAAATTCTTGTGTTCATGTGTTGCTAAGTAACCACTTGTGACTGTTGCTATGATGTGTGTTGGCTTAGTTACACAAACATTCTGCTGCCTAGTTACCGATGTTGTACAAGATTCTTCTTTGTTTAATTGTTAGTGAATACAATGTTACTGCAAGAACATGCAAACAAATAAAATCATTTTTCAAAAAAAGTGTTTTTGTTCTTATTTATGTTCCAAATGCTATGGCTTTTTATTGTGAAATAGATGGCAAGCACATTAGTTCTTTATGCATTGGGAAAAATGATTCAATGATGTTTACGTCATTTAAGCACATATTAGGCCATATATGATGGTCATTTTTGTGGTAGAGGCAGAGCACCCCATTTTTCCTAGACAGAACCAGTACTGTATACCTCCCGCCTTCTCACTACAAGTCAAGCTCCAAGTGGGATTCAAACCTGCAGCGGTGAGAGGTGAGAAAGTTTTAATCCAGCATATTTACTATCCTAGCCACGGTCGCGTTACGCTGGGAAAAATACAGTACAGGTATTGCGGACCGCTTTACTTCTCTTGTTAGCAAGAATAAAACCACTGCCTATCTGGGCAGAGTGGCAGAATTCATTTTGTTGTTTTTTGTCAGAGTAGGGCAGGTTCCCGGATTCCTATGTATCCTTCCCCTCTCTCTGGGGCGGCTCTAAATAACCTATACTGTGTTGATGAGCCGTTAAACAACATTCAATGTTGTCATGCTCAGTAAAAGTCATTTCATCATGACCTCTGTTCAGGTGCCATTCTAGCAGTGACATGACTGAATTGAATTGGCACACAACACATGAAAGGTTAAGGTTATATGGCGCCTAACAGGTACGAACATGCCAGGCTCATCCTCCATTTACATCAAGATAAAATATGGAGAATGGGCCTAGAACCGTATAACCTGCAGCAAATTCTATAGTAGACATGGAGTAACACTGTCTGGGGTTGGGGTGGGCGTCCTAACCCTCTGCCTTGAGTGGGATTTGTAGTGGTATTTTATCTGAGGAACCACACGGGGAGCAGTGACAGAAAATGATGATCATGTTTTTCAGCATTAATGGAGCCTCTACAACAGAATTTGCAGCAACAATGTAAATGGAGCGTGGGCCTAGAATATTCATTGCTGTTAGCATCATATGACCTGCGAGTATAGGTTCGCCATAAAACCCAATCAGTAGATTCCTCCGAACTTCTACAGGCTCAGAGGATAGACGCTAGTACATGGAGAAGCATAATCAATGTCCCTATTCAACAGAAGAAAACACAGGCTTCAAAGGAAAGTGCTTATTTGAGCTGTGGAAACATTATTGTAATAATTTACAGTATGTGGAGATGGAACTTGTCCGGAAGGGCAGAGTGATATACCCCCACTGGAACCATGGAATCGAGTGGAATGGTTTCATGATCAGGTCATGGTGATCTTGAACCTATTGATACATGTGTGTGGGTACACATCTTGAAGAATTACGGTATACAGCAAATAAGGTTTTGCATTTACTAGGTCACTGACCCAAAAATGTAGAGCTCAACCTTCCATCATGGGCAGTCTATCTGTAAAGTTTCATGAGTGTCATATAAGCCTTGACGAGTTATAGACCGAACACGGTTGCGTCTGCAGATGGACGGACAGACAAAAATTTGTTTTGAGGATGTAAAAAGAACAAACAACCAACTCTCAATCATATTCCCTTAAAGGTACACTATCCTTATTTAAATGCATGTCTCTGTGAACTTTGCCAAGAAGCAGAATTATGTTAGCTTCTACATAATCAATATGTAAAAGTATAATTGGCACAGTCTTCTAGGATAAATATAGAGTATTTTACATGCGTGACTGTGTATTATTGACCAATAAAAGACAGGATATGAGGCTGTTCTGAGAATATCATCTTTTTATCCAGAGTTTATTAAAGTCAAAAATGTACAGTCACGAATGTCGAGATCTATTTGTCACAGAACACCCCTACTATACGAGTTTCACGGTAATGGTGTCATTTACACTTTACATAGCGCCAATTTATAACATGACTTTAGATACGTTTAACATCAATAAGTCGTGGCTTACTCTAGATCATTGCAACACTTGCATGTTTTCACGACAATTGCTAGACAGTTTCCTAAAAAAAGTTTGAAGTTTGCCGAGATTCTGGTATCGTTTATGATTGGCTGATACAAATGCACCTTCTATTGAAGGTATACAGAATGGCAAAAAGACAATCAATGAATAAATAAACAAAGAGGGAAACTTCATCATTATATCGACGAACGAAATGTGGACGGTCAAAATTACTATAATAAAATAAATAATAATTACAAACACGTGTTTCCGGTTTCATTTTTTTTCTGCAAAAAGGGTCAAGATGTTTGTATTTACAATCAAGCGTCAAAGATGATCAAGATTAAACTAGAAATCTGTCCATGGGACACGGATGCCCCCACTGAAAACAATCAGTGTAAAACATAAAATTTTACAAAAAAGGGGCTTAACTCTGGTAATACTGGGTCGATTTTGACGCCGAATCGATTTGCACAGGTAAGCATCCTGTAAAGTTTGAAACGGAGGAAAACTGTGGGAGGAGATAGACACACAAGATATTTTGACGTAAAATTTGATGAAAAAGGGCCACCACTCCGGTAATACCGGGTCCATTTGGACAACGAAACGATATGCACCTTTGAAATAGGTAAGCATCCTGTAAAGTTTCGAAGCAATCGGTTGAAAAGTGTGGGAGGAGATAGACACAAAATATATCACTTAAAAATTTGACGAAAAAGGGGCCATAACTCTGGTAATAGTGGATTGATTTTGACGCCCAAATGATAAGCACATCTTGACATAATAGGTAAGTATCCTGTCAAGTTTCGAAGCAATCGGTTGAAAAGTGTGGGAGGATACACACAAAATATTTTCACGTAAAATTTTACAAAAATGTGGCCATAACTCTGGTAATACTGGGTCGATTTTGATGCCGAAATGACATGCACATTTTGACATCATATGTAAGCATCCTGTAAAGTTTCGAAGCAGTTGGTTAAAAAGTGTGGGAGAAGATACGGATGGAAAGACGTACGTACGGAAGGACATGGCTAATGCTATATGTTCCCTCACCATTCGGTGGTGGGGGCATAAAAAAGCCATCACTTATTTATTGTGAAAACACTGTTATCTGATAAATGGAGTTGTGGAAATAAAACTAAGTACTGAGTAGCATAACTGTCACATGGCTGGTCAATGTCAACAGAAATTTAAATGGGATCTATAACACATTAACCATGTTAACAAATAATTCCAATATGCAAACTACCATATTTAGGGATTTTACCACAGTTCTGACCATAACCTTAGATCTTTAAAAAATGAGTTGTGGAATACAACTAGGTTGATCAGTTACATATTACAGCTAGGGTAAATAAACTTGTTGAAAAATACAAAAAAGTTTATTGCAATGAAAATCAAATAATATATTTCAGAAATCAGTTTATTAATACATCATTTAATATCAGGATTCTAATGACAGCTTTTCCACTTCATTTAGCATTTTTTCCTCAACACAGTCAGTGTTAGTTTCAGTTTTCATTGCTAAGGCTGAAGTCTCTACTTTTAAAACTGTTTCACTTGTGCTTTTTAGCTTTAAATCATCTGAACTTTTGCTATCATTATTGTCTGGTGAAACATGGGATACGTCTTCTGTTGTTATAGTTTTGTTGTCTGCGGGTTTGGAGAGTTTGTCCGTACGTCTGAGTTGACATGCTTCCTTGTATGGGGGGTTGATAGGCGATTGTGTTGGCGCATGGTATTCGTAGTCCCTTCCTGGTAACTGAAAACAAATGCAGTCAACTGTCAGGCCTTAGAAATTTGTGTAGAAGTTAAATAAATTCTTACATTTCATGTTTTGTTGTTGTTTCATTTAAGCTGTTCAAGAAATGTGTCTGTGGACAGGGATGTCGCAGTGATGAGTCGAACTATAAAATTATTAAAGGGCCATAACTCTACTAAAATCTGTTGAGTAGTTCAGGAGGATTAGTCCAAACATGAAAGTGTGACATACAAATGGACAAAGGCAACAAGATTGCCCTACCCTGCATATATCGCAGGGCATAAACATGTTTGAGAAACATAAGGCTTTTAAAAGCAAAACACTTTCAAGTGAGACATCCGTCTTGGATGAAGACACAATTTGAAATCAAATTCAATAGGCTTATATCAGTTGCATAACATAAAACTATTGATGATTTTTTTTTATTTGGTGTAGAGTAATAAGTCCATTCAGAAAACTGTTGACAAGGACACCGATGATATCAACTTTGTTCTGCAGTTGTTTAAACAAATGTTGGGTACCTTTAGTGAGTAAGTTCTGTCTGAGTCAAATCCACTGAGGTCCCCACAGGCCAAAAAAGGGACGATCACTCTGTTGACTCCTTCCAGGTTGTTGTAATCTAAATCTGCAGAAAAAGACAATATTTGTTATTTACACTACTGAGGTCAGACATGGGGTGATTAATAAATCAAAACCCTTCCAGGTTATTGTAATCTAAATCTATGGAAAAAGTCAATATTTGTAATTTATACTACTGAAGTCAGACATGGGGTGATTAATAAATCAAACCCTTCCAGGTTGTTGTAATCTAAATCTATGGGGAAAGTCAATATTTGTAATTTATACTACTGAAGTCAGGTATGGGGTGATTAATAAATCAAACCCTTCCAGGTTGTTGTAATCTAAATCTATGCAAAATGACAATATTTGTAATTTATACTACTGAAGTCAGGTATGGGGTGATTAATAAATTAAACCCTTCCAGGTTGTTGTAATCTAAATCTATGGAAAAAGACAATATTTGTAATTTATACTACTAAACTCAGGTATGGGGTCAGACTGTGGGATAGAACATATTCACAAAAACAGTATATTTTAAACAATGAGTTGACCCAATAGCATTTAATTAAACAATAATTAAATAGCCGTCAAGAAAAATGTGATTAGTTTTAAAAAAAAAATTATTAGAAAATAAGTTTTTAAGAAAATAAATAAATAAACATTTTGATGTTAACCTACTTTTCAATGTCTTTATAAAAGCGACATTGTCAAAAACAGAAATACAGCGCATATGAACAAGGCAGTGAGTTAATTATGCTGTGCTGTGATATATGCTATCCTTGTTGATTATCAGACATGAATATTTATGCTGGTTGCTATTTTTGCAAATATTTGTCACAAACATAAACACCAGTACAGTACGAGTCAAGTTGGGTTTTGGGGTGTGGGGGTCACCTTCACTACCAAGATATAATTGCAATCATCGTAATAATAACTGCATTATTTGAATAAATTTATTTGGATCATGAAATTTGCGTCGCTTACCATAATGGTGATCTAGAAGGGGGTTTGCCATATTTGGAATGTAACCATCGGGCGGAGAGTAGTTCTGACATACAACAAATGCCTCTGAAAAAAGTATAGAGAACATACTCAGAACTATAACAAGAAGTAATTTACACTTTTTAACATGAAGATCTGTTACTTGAAACAACCAATAATACTTTATAATGTAAAATTTGATTAAAACATGCTGATACCTTTAAACTTTGATAAACACACTTTGATGCCTTTAAACATTGATAAACACAATTTGATGCCTATAAGCTTTGATTAACACAATTTGATGCCTTTAAACTTTGATTAACACCATTTGATGCCTTTAAACTTTGATATGATAAACGCATTTTGATGCCTATAAACTTTGATATGATAAACACACTTTGATGCCTATAAACTTTGATATGATAAACGCATTTTGATGCCTATAAACTTTGATATGATAAAAGCATTTTGTTGCCTTTAAACTGTGATATGATAAACACACTTTGATGCCTATAAACTTTGATTAACACTATTTGATGCCTTTGAACTTTGATATGATAAACACACTTTGATGCCTATAAACTTTAACACCATTTGGTGCCTTTAAACTTTGATATGCTGAACACACTTTGATGCCTATAAACTTTAACACAATTTGGTGCCTTTAAACTTTGATATGATAAACACACTTTGATGCCTATAAACTTTAATTAAAGGGAATGTAGCGACACAGCCAAACCATCTTTATTATTGAGAGTTCTACAAAACTGGAATAAGGGTGAAAGAATTATCAAAATCGGATGATAAGCAAAGAAGATATGATCATTTGAAGTTTCTGTTAGAACGGACATGGAAGCGGGCATTTTGAGAGCTATGACATCACGGTTCTAAATGAACATATATGGAATATATATAAATATGAAAATTTACTGATTTATTTGGGAAAATGACAGCAACTGTAAGAAAAATATGAAATACTTAATGGCAATAATGCTTTTTATGACCAGTAAAAAAATGCATTCATTTGCAGTGATTTTTTTCGTTTTAAATCATATTTATCAATATTCCACATATGGTAATATGGAACTATGACGTCATAGTTCTAAAAATGGCGGCTTCCATATTCGTTTTAGAACAACCTTTAGATGGTCATATCTTTTTTGTTTATCATCCGATTTTGAAAATTCTTTCACCTTTTCCAAGTTTTTCAGAACTCTCAATAATAGAGCTTGTTTGGCTGTGCCGCTACATTCACTTTAACACTATTTGATGCCTTTGAACTTTGATATGATAAACACACTTTGATGCCTATAAACTTTGATATGATAAACACACTTTGATGCCTATAAACTTTGATATGATAAACACACTTTGATGCCTATAAACTTTGATTAACACTATTTGATGCCTTTGAACTTTTGGTATGATAAACACACTTTGATGCCTATAAACTTTGATATGATAAACACACTTTGATGCCTATAAACTTTAATTAACCCTATTTGATGCCTTTGAACTTTGATATGATAAACACACTTTGATGCCTATAAACTTTGATATGATAAACACACTTTGATGCCTATAAACTTTGATATGATAAATGCATTTTGATGCCTATAAACTTTGATATGATAAACGCATTTTGTTGCCTATAAACTTTGATATGATAAACACACTTTGATGCCTATAAACTTTGATTAACACTATGTGATGCCTTTGAACTGTGATATGATAAACACACTTTGATGCCTATAAACTTTAACACCATTTGGTGCCTTTAAACTTTGATATGATAAACACACTTTGATGCCTATAAACTTTGATATGATAAACACACTTTGATGCCTATAAACTTTGATATGATAAACACACTTTGATGCCTATAAACTTTGATTAACACTATTTGATGCCTTTGAACTTTGATATGATAAACACACTTTGATGCCTATAAACTTTAACACCATTTGGTGCCTTTAAACTTTGATATGCTGAACACACTTTGATGCCTATAAACTTTAACACCATTTGGTGCCTTTAAACTTTGATATGATAAACACACTTTGATGCCTATAAACTTTAATTAAAGGGAATGTAGCAACACAGCCAAACCATCTTTATTATTGAGAGTTCTACAAAACTGGAATAAGGGTGAAAGAATTATCAAAATCGGATGATAAGCAAAGAAGATATGATCATTTGAAGTTTCTGTTAGAACGGACATGGAAGCGGGCATTTTGAGAGCTATGACATCACGGTTCTAAATGACCATATATGCAATATATATAAATATGAAAATTTACTGATTTATTTGGGAAAATGACAGCAACTGTAAGAAAAATATGAAATACTTAATGGCAATAATGCTTTTTATGACCAGTAAAAAAATGCATTCATTTGCAGTGATTTTCTTCGTTTTAAATCATATTTATCAATATTCCACATATGGTAATATGGAACTATGACGTCATAGTTCTAAAAATGGCGGCTTCCATATTCGTTTTAGAACAACCTTTAGATGGTCATATCTTTTTTGTTTATCATCCGATTTTGAAAATTCTTTCACCTTTTCCAAGTTTTTCAGAACTCTCAATAATAGAGCTTGTTTGGCTGTGTCGCTACATTCACTTTAACACTATTTGATGCCTTTGAACTTTGATATGATAAACACACTTTGATGCCTATAAACTTTGATATGATAAACACACTTTGATGCCTATAAACTTTGATATGATAAACACACTTTGATGCCTATAAACTTTGATTAACACTATTTGATGCCTTTGAACTTTTGGTATGATAAACACACTTTGATGCCTATAAACTTTGATATGATAAACACACTTTGATGCCTATAAACTTTAATTAACCCTATTTGATGCCTTTGAACTTTGATATGATAAACACACTTTGATGCCTATAAACTTTGATATGATAAACACACTTTGATGCCTATAAACTTTGATATGATAAATGCATTTTGATGCCTATAAACTTTGATATGATAAACGCATTTTGTTGCCTATAAACTTTGATATGATAAACACACTTTGATGCCTATAAACTTTGATTAACACTATTTGATGCCTTTGAACTGTGATATGATAAACACACTTTGATGCCTATAAACTTTAACACCATTTGGTGCCTTTAAACTTTGATATGATAAACACACTTTGATGCCTATAAACTTTGATATGATAAACACACTTTGATGCCTATAAACTTTGATTAACACTATTTGATGCCTTTGAACTTTTGGTATGATTACACACTTTGATGCCTATAAACTTTGATATGATAAACACACTTTAATGCCTATAAACTTTGATTAACACTATTTGATGCCTTTGAACTTTGATATGATAAACACACTTTGATGCCTATAAACTTTGATATGATAAACACACTTTGATGCCTATAAACTTTGATTAACACTATTTGATGCCTTTGAACTTTTGGTATGATAAACACACTTTGATGCCTATAAACTTTGATTAACACTATTTGATGCCTTTGAACTTTTGGAATGATAAACACATTTTGATGCCTATAAACTTTGATTAACACTATTTGATGCCTTTGAACTTTTGGTATGATAAACACATTTTGATGCCTATAAACTTTGATTAACATTATTTGATGCCTTTGAATTTTTGATCAACACACACTGATGCGGTTGATGTGCAACTGTTTGTGTCTTACCTATACTAGAATTTCTACTGCTCCTTGGTTTGAAGATGGACACGAGAGGGAAAAATATCTTCAACTGCGAGTAAAGTAGCGAGACATCCTTTCCTCGAAATATCTGCAAAATAGATGAACTCTATAATAACTAATGAGGCTTTACATCATAACAGACAGAAGCCTAAATACATATTCATTGTCGAAAATACATTTGTTATACACCTAGCATTAATATCTACCGTGTACAGTCATTTTCAGACCATGGAAATACAAAAACCTGTATTGTCACTGGAGTTTTCCGACTACGGCCGTATCACTATACTACTGGAGTTTTCTGATTCCGTATCACTACTCGTCAGAGGCCAGTTTCCGTCCAAGCCCAGTTTCTGTCATTCTCATTTAAAAAACGTTTTTACACTGCAAATTACTTACGCGATGTCACTAATTGTCAGACGTTTATAACTGAAGATTGGAAACAGGAAAAAGAACCAAAAAGTAAATAAAAGGTACAAAAACGAAAGGGATTTCTCCGAAAAATGTATTTACTTCCTTATGTGGCGTTGGGGATGCGCGCGCATACTGCCGCATAATAAACTATTAAAAAAATAACACTGTAATGACGTCATAATTTTATCACTCTTCAGCGGACGCGGTTAAATAGACTAAGATTATATAGTTTCACCAAAGAGCAGCAACTCGTACAACCTGTATCTGTTTGATTTACCTAGAGTTACCCATCTTTTCAGTGTAAAATTGTTTTATATTGACGATTCCAGGCGCATTGTTATAACGATCGAGGTGACTGATGGAACAATGCAAACATACCATTTTTACAATGAAATTGTTGAATAGACTTGCAAACAAGTTTCTAATTCATAAAAGTTTACTGTATCTTGACCTAGTTGAATCTATCACTCGATAAAATACATGACGGAAACTGGGCTTGTAAACAACATGATTTCTCAGTTTTAGTCTATTTATAAACAGGTCACGTGCCACTTCGATAATTTATATAAAACAAAATTCTTTGGTATCAACTTTCCAGGAAGAGGTAACCTAATAGAAAATAGAGTAAAAATTGTCAGGATACATAGATTTGTCTGAAAAATTAGTTTTTGTTTACATAAGTGACGGAAAGTGGCCCCCGACGAGTATACTACTGGAGTTTTCTTATTCCGTATCACTATACTACTGGAGTTTTCTGATTCTGTATCACTATACTACTGGAGTTTTCTGATTCTGTATCACTATACTACTGGAGTTTTCTGTATCACTATACTACTGGAGTTTTACGATTCCGTACCACTATACTACTGCAGTTTTCTGATTCCATGTCACTATACCAGTGCTCACGCTACCATAGGCCATGGTCGCCATTTGCGATTATTTTATAATACTGTCGATTATTTTAAAGAAATGTCGACAAGAAATGGCGATTATTTTATTTTAATTTTTTTTTTTTTTTTTTTATTTATTATACATTTTTCGTATAATGGTCTGTTTGACACCCCAAGTAATAAATGACCGCAATAAACATTACATAATCCGTTCACACCCCCTGTGATGTCGCCACGCGCTTATCAATTATCGCTTGTAAAAGTTGTTAATTCCCTTAATTGGCACTTCGTTGTCGGTTAATCGGCATTGTTGATACACGCAAACATCATGTGATTAATGGACCGAATAGCCAATCAGATATGCCGTTATTTGTTATCTTTCGGGCGATTGACCAATCAGACAATCTGTTACGCATCCAACAGTAGGTACAGTTTCCTGTTTGTTTTTCTGTACACAAACTACGAAGAGATGAAATTAATTTGTGCACGCACTATTATGAACATAGTCGCTACTTTCATCTGCATTAATAGCTATCCCATCATGATCCTGATAGGTAGCAAACTCCCATATGTATTGTGAACTGTGAAAACACTTGCAATAAAGTAATTAAAACATTGAAACAATAAGAAGTTTGAATATTGTGCCTGGCTTCGTGTCGGCAGTTTCAATTTGTCACAACTTTGAGATCGACAATTAATGACATAAAACTACAGTATCCTACTATTAGGGTTGTGTTTTCTTTCCCCTTTGATAAGAAAGACCATTTTTGGTATTCAAAACACATTAATGCATGAAAAAAGTTCGTAATTGATGGTATTTCGATTAAATGTTTTGAAATTTCGGGCCGTGAAAGTGCGGTGTCATAGTACATAATTTCGGATTTTTTTTTTTTGATTTTTTTTTTTTTTTTTTTACATAATCGAATGAGAAAAACTGTCCTTTACAAATACATGTTGGTGGAAAGAAAAACGATATATAGATGACAGATACATAAAGTATATTTCTGTTCATTATTTAATCCATCATTCTTTGTTTTATCAATGTGTAAGGAGTTCCTGGAATCCTACTTTTAAATTTTAAATTCTAGTCTAGGCTCCTACTTCTTTCACTTGGAGAAAGTGGTGACAAAAAGAAAAATATAGCCAGAGGAGGCCCTGATAGTCTAATAAAATCTGATTGAAAATTTGGCTCTTACGACTGACCAAATTTTCTTACGCATTAAATTTGGCTATTATTTTCTTAACTAAAAAATGTGTGTCTATTAATTTAAAATGGCCAGTGTGAGCACTGCTATACTACTGGAGTTTTCTGACTCTGTATCACTATACTACTGGAGTTTTCTGACTGTATCACTATACTACTGCAGTTTTCTGATTCCGTATCACTTTACTACTGCAGTTTTCTGATTCCATATCACTATACTATACTACTGGAGTTTTCTGACTCTGTATCACTATACTACTGGAGTTTTCTGACTCTGTATCACTATACTACTGCAGTTTTCTGATTCCGTATCACTATACTACTGCAGTTTTCTGATTCCATATCACTATACTACTGCAGTTTTCTTATTCCGTATCACTATACTACTGGAGTTTTCTGATTCCGTATCACTATACTACTGGAGTTTTCTGATTCTGTATCACTATACTACTGGAGTTTTCTGTATCACTATACTACTGGAGTTTTACGATTCCGTACCACTATACTACTGCAGTTTTCTGATTACATGTCACTATACTACTGGAGTTTTCTGACTCTGTATCACTATACTACTGGAGTTTTCTGACTGTATCACAATACTACTGCAGTTTTCTGATTCCGTATCACTTTACTACTGCAGTTTTCTGATTCCATATCACTATACTATACTACTGGAGTTTTCTGACTCTGTATCACTATACTACTGGAGTTTTCTGACTCTGTATCACTATACTACTGGAGTTTTCTGATTCCGTATCACTATACTACTGGAGTTTTCTGACTCTGTATCACTATACTACTGGAGTTTTCTCATTCCGTATCACTATACTACTGGAGTTTTCTGATTCCGTATCACTATACTACTGGAGTTTTCTGACTCTGTATCACTATACTACTGGAGTTTTCTCATTCCGTATCACTATACTACTGGAGTTTTCTCATTCCGTATCACTATACTACTGGAGTTTTCTGATTCCGTATCACTATACTACTGGAGTTTTCTGACTCTGTATCACTATACTACTGGAGTTTTCTCATTCCGTATCACTATACTACTGGAGTTTTCTGATTCCGTATCACTATACTACTGGAGTTTTCTGACTCTGTATCACTATACTACTGGAGTTTTCTCATTCCGTATCACTATACTACTGGAGTTTTCTGACTCTGTATCACTATACTACTGCAGTTTTCTCATTCCGTATCACTATACTACTGGAGTTTTCTGACTCTGTATCACTATACTACTGGAGTTTTCTCATTCCGTATCACTATACTACTAAAAATAGATTTCGGAACTGGTTATTGACATCACTTGTGTCAGATTGGAATATTGGGGATTACTCAGCCAGTAATGAATTTCTATGGATGTTTAAATGCGAAATGTGAACTATCAACCATCGTTTTCAGTGTGAACTTTCTGTAACATTTTCTCTCAGTGCCTACAGTGGTAATGAAGATTTGAATGACCAGTTTTGAAAGCTGATGGTCCCTAACAACAGCCATTTAAACATCTACATTATATAGTGGTATTATGCCATAATGATTATGAAATATATTCTATTCTATTTCTATAGAAACTGTTTGTTCTATTTTAAAACAAGTCACATGACTATTTTTCCAAGGAATTTTTAGTACTTCCGTAAGTAAATGTTCCATATCTTTAACCCTGATGAAGGTCATTGCATGACCAAAACATTGGTCTTAATAAAAACAGTAAAAACACACCCGATTCCTGTCGTTTGTTCTACTACTCCTTCTTGGTTTCTCGTATCTATAGTGGTAGAATGTATAGTCCTCAAGGTTCAAATTTAACAATTGTTTACTTGCTAAATGCAAGTAGATATTTGCAGATTGCAAGTAGAAAACATTAGCACTTGCTAAATTTTGCAAGTAATAAAAACAACAACATTAAGTCTAAATCTACTTATTAATTAATGCAAGTCCCTTGATTAAAACAGCAAGTAGAGAATCTGGGCACTTGCTTTTTTCAGCAAGTGGTTTAAAATATTAAATGTGATCCCTGGTCCTATAGGGCTAACTAGGTAGCAACAGCTCAGTCAGCTGGAGTGCATGTTTGAGCCAATTTAGGGCTGTATATTTTTCATCCGGTGTTATACAATCCATAAAAGTAGATATAAAAAAAGTCGAACAGGAAATTTAGCATTCCAAGATCACAATCAACCAAAAACATGCATGGAAACAAACAAAATTACAATCTACCTTTGCAACAAATGTTCCACCTTTCTTCAAGACATGAGTGGTTATGTTGAGAGCCTGAAAATAACAAGAAGGTTGTATATTGTTCGGGGCGATTGTTTCAGCCAAAGGTTTTTCAGCATTAACATGATCAATTTTATTAGTATGTATATAAATTATTTATCATTAAACTATAGTGTTATTATCCCTGATACATCGTTTTTGTGTCAACTGATATGACACATGATGTGCAATCCATATATCCCGCACAGGTTATCACCCGCGATTTGCCGTTTGATTTGATAACCGGAAGTAAGTGACGTCAATAACCGTTAATTTTACTGATGTCATTAACATGCAGGCCATTTTTAATGTCCGTTTATATTTCATTCCCGTTAAAATGGATGCGGGGCGAGAAAGACGTTTTAGTCTCCGGCCACTGTTATCCACTCACGGCAAAAATGTGTCAACAAAGCGCTCGATTCAGGTATGTTTCAGCTTAACTATTTTCTTAATATTTAACAAATTGTGTTCAACTAAGTTTAATGATAAATAAATTACAACTCTCCTTTTACCACATCACACCTGATATCATCCCTCGAACAATTTCACCTACGGACCTTGGTATTGTCTTTGATATAGAATTCTCGGGATGATATCAGGTGTGATATGGAAAAAGGAGAGTGATAATTTATACATATCATTAGAACTGGAATTTTTAGTGGTAAATAAAAATACCATAGTTTTGAAAATCGGTTGACAAATAAATATTTTACAGCCTAAATGATTTTTTGATAGGGCTTTCCCCCATTTAAATTCCTTGTTGGTGGGACAGCAAAAAATTGAAGAAATTTTATTAATTTTAACTTCAGTTTACAATAGCCTTCATATTTTGTTATAAAACTTCCAGGGTGTCTTAATTTACGAATATCCAACAATTTACAACCATTTTTGGATAAAAATTTCAAATAAAACAACTTCATATAAAGTTAGTGAATGCAACAAAATGTCTACCTGTCGGCAATGCATGTCTAGTCTATAAGATCCTAATTTTCTAAAGTTTAATACAGAGTATTGAACTTGTTAGTCTGGTTGGCCTTGCTGATACTGAAGATATATGCAAGATATATGCAAAGTTGGAGTAATCAATTTTGAAGATATCAGAATGTGAACAACTTTATGTAAATGTTGCCACCCTCGCCGCTAAGTGATGCCTATGTCTTGCCCTCGAAGAATCTTGTGCACTTTATATTTTTACTACATTTCTCATATTCTTGATTTCATGTGTTTGTTTTTCAAATAATAAACAATATTGTGTATTTGACTTGTTTGTTTTTTGGATGTTGTTTCAAAACTGCTTTACAAGTTTTGAATTGGCTAGCAAATGGTTTTGCAAATACCAACACAAAATAAACTCTGTTAAATAAAACAAGTTTCAAAGTAGCTATAAAGAAAGGATGTTCCTGTCTAATATTATAACTGAACATGAGTTGTTGACTTAGTTTACCCCAAACAGCAAATGAGATTGGGTAACGCGGTATAGTAGAACACAACATGCAGATTGACAAAAGGGGTTCAAAGTCAGACAAGGTTCTTCATCAAGTCCCCTTTTGCACTCATATTGGAATTAAACTAGAGGTTGTTTTTATTAAAAACAGCTGTGTCTGCCACCGAGGAAAGGGCAATAAATCCACCAAAAATTATTTGACTGGAATACAATGACAATATGCGCAACTAGGCTTTGCACTGATCATCCCTGCCAAGTTTCGCTGAAATCCGGCCAGGGTATCAGGAGAACTAGTCCAGATAAAGTTTGTGTATTATGACCTTAAAAAGCCATTACTCCACCAAAAATCATACAACCAAAGCACGACAACGATTTGCACAACCAAGTTTCGTTGAAATCCGACCCGTGGTTGAGGAAAACTAGTCCAGCCAAGATTTGTTTGTTAAAACCTTTAAAGGGCCTCAACACCACCAAATATCATCCAACCACAAAACGGCAACGATATTCGAACTAGGCTTGATACTGATCATCCCTACAAAGTTTTGTTGAAATAAGGCCAGGGGTTCAGGAGAACTAGTCCGGACAAAGTTTGTGACATGCAGAGCACAGACAGCACAAAAACAATTTGTCTCCCCATCCACTTCGTGCGGCGGAGACATAATAATGTCAGATCAGATTTTATCACCAAAGTAGCTTTACCGCCAGTAGAAGCTGAGCTTGTATGTATTCATCTATGTCATGTAAGCCCGTCACTGAAATATAGATGTTAAACACAATAAGTGGCTTTTTAAAGAGCCCAACAACAACAATAATTGTCTTAGTAAATATATTCTGACAAATAAAGTTTAGAGTACCCAGAACAAATGACGTCTGTTAACACTTTTTTAAATATATTGTAGGAAATCAATAAGATTGTTTGTCCCAGGGTAAACTTGTGGTGCAATTTAACAGCCATAAGCTGATTAAAAAACTGTTAAATTGAGATGGGTTGAATTAGGTTTTTCACAGCGCAACGATACAAAAAGGTTATAATATTATGGTGGCAACAGGAATGAACATTCCAGACGCACTCTCCATTTACATCTACATAAAAATATACAGAATGGGCCTAGAACGTTCTCACATGCAGAACTAAAGACAATTAAATTCAATGCAAGAGCTATTCAAACCAACATTCAGACTACCAGCAACTGATGCGCTTGCTTGATCCAGAAAACAGAAAAATAACGTGGAAATTCCACGAAAAATGTTTTATCTCTGTTCTGTGTTTTAAGTGATTATGACATGAAGAAGAGTGATGCTCATAATACTGGAACAGAGAAAATCACATGCTATGAAATAATGACTTTGAGACGGTTGCCATTTGACAACATTTTGGAATTATTTTGCTTACGTATTTGACAGAAAATATCAAAACACTCTATCAAAAAACACATACCAATAATTGTTGGATAGTATTCAAGTTATGATGTGTTGGAGAAATTCGCAAGTTTTGGAGAAATGCGGACAAACTTCTTAACCAAAAGTTGACATTTGAAAAACCGGCTTAATAAACTAGCCCACATACCATCAGGTGCCCCGTCACATACTACTAGGTCAGCGTGCTCTCCTTCAAAGTGACTTATTATCTCGTGGGCTGTCGACGTCTGAAACGGAGGAAATACACATGCAGTTAATACAAAATGTTACACTGGAGGAAATACACATGCAGTTAATACAAAAAGTTACACTGGAGGAAATACATGTGCAGTTTATACAAAATGTTACACTGGAGGAAATACATGTGCAGTTTATACAAAATGTTACACTGGAGGAAATACATGTGCAGTTAATACAAAATGTTACACTGGAGGAAATACATGTGCAGTTTATACAAAATGTTACGCTGGAGGAAATACACATGCAGTTAATACAAAATGTTACGCTGGAGGAAATACATGTGCAGTTTATACAAAATGTTACACTGGAGGAAATACATGTGCAGTTTATACAAAATGTTACACTGGAGGAAATACATGTGCAGTTAATACAAAATGTTACACTGGAGGAAATACATGTGCAGTTTATACAAAATGTTACACTGGAGGAAATACATGTGCAGTTTATACAAAATGTTACACTGGAGGAAATACACATGCAGTTAATACAAAATGTTACACTGGAGGAAATACATGTGCAGTTTATACCAGTAATTACATCTAATCTAATTCAGAACAATTTATCCGTTATCGCACGGCCTGTACCTTGGTTATGTCCCCTTGTAACTGTATAACACCAGGTATAGGTGCCATGGCCTGTAGGTCCACTGCGACTATCTTTACACCTTCATTTTTCCCATCCTCTCCCCTGTAATATAGAGAACAAGTATGTACATGAAGGACATCTTTAATTTGCCTCCATCATAGGTCTAAGTCACGTGTAATCCGAGCCTTCTCTAACCCTAAAAGCCTTCTCTTTTTATTTTGTGTCTTACACAGCCAGATGAAATATCAAAATCGTAAAAAGGGCTGGTAAGGTCAGAGAAGGCTCGGATTAAGTCACGGGAATCAACAATGACGTTGATAACATCAACAAGCACATGACATCATTGGGAAAATAAACTTACAAAAATGCTGATGGATGGCGATATCAACACACTATTGTAAATGCATGGTGATCTGGTTCAAGTAGGGAAATTTTAACCCTCGGTAAAACTGTTTTAACTAAAACCTTGACAGGGCATCAGTTTGATAAAAACACAGTTACCCTATGAAATTTCCAATCTTCATTGTATATCAATTTGTTTTAGTGTTTTACAAAGTGGTCATAAGCAAAGCATTAATATGTCCAGTCGTTATCCTAAATGCAAGCAAATCTTAAACTGGGGTTTGTTTCTAACACATTTATATCTAGAAGTGTTAAATCACTAGGAATGTTAGGTGGTACATGACTGTTATTGGTCTAATTTTTTGTATCTATTTACAAGCCAAATACAGAAGGTTACACTAAATCAGCCAGATGTGTTTGCCTGGTGCAGTCGAAGGGAGTTCTGTATAAAAGAGTGCCAATCTTTTTTTTCTTAAACTTTTTTTAGTACACTTTCCAGTTATTTTTTGGCTGTAACTGTATTCTGGACATGTTGTTGATATTTGAAAATGCAGCTCATCATGTTTTTGACAGTTTTTTATATAAATTTCAGAAGTGAAAGTAGACAGGGTATACAATTGCAAGCAGTAAAAATAACATTGACCTTTGACCCGGTGCTAGTATACAACTAAAGAAATGTTTCTTAGAAGATATTCAACTCCCCCATTTCCTTGTTGATGTTTAATAGTAGACATGTTTATATGCATGATAAAGTAAGACCCCGAGAATTGTAACAATTAAGGTTTGAAATTTTAACAGGTTGTCAGCATTCTCGCTTTACTATGGAAGGGGTATGGAGACTCATTTAGAATTAGACTCATTTAGGCTATTATAACCAGAGCACAAAAATATATGTGATTGTTATCGAACTAAACTAGACAAAGTCAATTGCATGATACTAGAATGTAAATGTGAATATTTTTGACCTGAGTTTCCGTGACAACACCTGACTCCAACTTCCTGGGGCAGCACACAAGTCCACGACTTTATTTACACCTGCAAGTGAGGAGATAATTGCTATCAAATTTCACAACAAAGGCGTTGAGTCAATGCAGGGGTGTAACTCCTATATGCCCGTGCGTATAATTCAGAGTTGGGTGTCGGGAAAAGGAAAAAGCCAAAAATGCAATAAAAGGTGAAGCCGAAGTGGGGTTACTGTTAGCAGGAACGTTTAATAGAGGGGACTCGCAAGATATAACTTCTCTCCTATCAATTTTTACCTTTAGCATGTTTATTGCGTCTCGATAAGACGGACTTGGCGTGTACTATCGTACATTACCGTAGAATATGACTACTTACTGCAACTAAAAAAGCTCTAGTAGTTTTAATATTTTACCGATTTTAATATATTATATATCAATAAAAAGGTTAAAGGTTAATCTATCTAGCCATCTAAAAAATAATTTATAGATCGATAAAGAGAACAGATCTTTAGTTGAAACATATGTTTTCCCTTTTTTTTTGTCCCGTATTCCCGTCACGGAAGCGTCGATTGGTTGCAACTAAAAAAGCTCTCGTAGTTCCAATTTTTTACCCATTTTAATATTTTTTATATCCATAAAAAGGTTATAGTTTAATCTATTCGACCATGTAAAACAAATAGATCTTATAGACCGAAAAAGAGAACAGATCTTAGTTGAAACGTTTTTTGTTTACTCCTTTGTCGCGTATTTCCCGTCAAAAGAGCGTCGAGTGGTGCAACTAAAACAACTGTCGTATTTTCAATGTTCTACCAATTTTAATAATTTCTGTATCAATAAAAAGGATAGGGATTTGTCGATCTAGCCATATAAAAAACATTCATCTTCTCAACCGAAAAATACAACTAATCTTTAATGAAAGGGATTAATGCTATCCCTTGTCGTTTCTATCCGGTGACATAAGACGTCCGTCTACAGAAGTTTGTATTTTCAATATGTTACCAGTTCAATAAACTTTATATCATAAAAAAAGGTTATAAGAAATTCACTTTTCAAAAAGACAGCTTAGAATTATTCTTTAATTAAATAATTATATCCCGTTTCGCAATTAGCGGTGATATATGTCGAGTTTAGACCACGGTTATTTCATCAAATAAACTTGATTGCCTTAATTCAAGGTTTCTGAAAAGAATCAGAAGATAACAAGAATCAATTAATTAGCCGCAAATGCAATAATCACCGCAGATCATCTATAATCTTACCAAACCGTGAAAACAAATTACCTATACATGCCACCTATTTAATTAAAATCGGGACAGTTTTCAAAACAATTAAAACTGTTTTATTTCATGTTATTAAATGATGAAGTCAAACAGCTATGAATAAGTAGAATTAGTATCAGATAATTTCATTTTTGTTAATTTATAAAACACAACAGTGCCGTTTTCTTGTCGACTAAACATGGCTTATAGCAAAAGCGATTTCTTGGACTGGGATGACGATATAAATCTTGATGAACTTTTAGAGGAATATACTGAAGATGACATATCTGATGATGACAATAGTGACTTTTGTCTCAAGAGTAACGCAAACACGTCCGAAAAGAAAAAGAAAAGTGAAAACATCTACTTTTGTGATCACTGTACAAAAAGTTATTCTTCTATTTCTGGAATAAGAGGTCATATGCGGACTAAACATGGTGTTCAGACAGTGAAAGGTAAATATACGTTTGTCTCAAACTCTCTTTTCACTTCTACAAGCTATTCAAGAACTATAAGAATGCATTCGATGAGAAGAGCAGATTCCTGATTTTTATGCATGATATATCCGTTCCTCTGGAGTGGACAGAACTGACATTATAATACGGTGTCCAGTGGCCTTAAAATAAAAAACCCAATTCAATTCAATATATAACAGTTCCAACTTTAAATTGATTCGGTGTTTCTATTAAAGTGTATTTCTAGCTGGTCAATATTGCCTTGTTGAAATAAATAATGAACAACTCCAGTAATCAATGTGTACAACTATGATTTTATTCATCAAAATATATACATGTTTTAAACAAATATTTGAAACATATAGATTTGAGTTAAATAAATTGCTTTTTTTTTATATTCTGTAATACAATGTTATTGTTAAACATAATATTGTCACTTGACATGATATCAAATGTGTCCGTAAACAAGTTTGAGTGTTTTAATACATTAAATCAGCTCGGTCACAGATAAACCTTAACTTTTTGTTTCTAAATTGCTTAATTATCTGATTAAGTGAATTCCCTCGATTAAACATTGAATACAGAATCCCAAGTTTGCACGCTTTAAATCATGTGACTCGTGTACATTTAGAGGTGAGTTACAGAACATGTGATCTAGTGACAATACAGAGCCTCTAAATATGTATACCGGCTGAAGTTACTGTAGAGGTTTGACATAATTACATGTAATTAATACATTTTGGCAGAGAAAGGGCATGAGATGTTGCCTTCTAATTAAACAACTATTACTGCTACTACTGTTTTATTACAACAGCTTTATTTGCTGTGTTAGTGTGTATCTATGAACGAGCTGCTTTAATAATAAAAAAACATAAAATTTTTAAATAAGCAAAAAAAATGAGTTAAAACAAAGCAATTTCGATAGGACACTCCATGTAACATCAATGATACGGAGGGCAGGAATATAGAATTTTTAAATATTACAAGTAACCATGCTATAAGTATTGTTTTTCTTTCTTTTTTTTGGTAATAACAGCGTGGTAATGACTTTTTGTATAGTGGGGGTACGAGTGTCTGACCACGGACGAGATTCCAGATTGCCCCGTGGTAGCGGCCTGCCCAGTTAGCACACTACGCACGGGGGATTTTCTCACCCCCAGGGTTTTGCGTTTGTTGATTTTCTTATTCATATTGCACACACAGGTGGTACAATGTGTTTGTGATTGCTTTTATCACCAACAACAGTTGATTAAGGTTACTTACTACCCTGTATAATTATGGACAGTATAGTATAGTTATTATATAACCATGTATGTTTGCTTTTGTGTTAAGTAACCCGTCAATTAATTTAACAGTTCTTAATGTTTCTATGTGCATATTGTGTATACACACTTTTTCTATGTAACACATATGTTATAGACACAATATATTTGTGTCACGTGTGTTAATAGCCCAAGTACAGAAATTGTCTCTGATTCCACTCGGATAGACAATAATCCGAACTGCAAGAGCGCTTTCGGTCTATTGACCTTCTTCAGTTGCAACATGCAATCCTAAACGATTTCTATTTAACGTATAAGTTTTCTCATTAACTAATGTAATGAGGTTTTACTTTATGAAGGTACACTGTGATAAACCAAATAAGTATATACAGTTTATTCAATCTGTCCTAATAAGATTATAACACAGATTGAGTACTTTATATATGTGCGGTTTTTATTGAAAATGATATTTCAAAGTACAGTAGTACCGTAAGACATGTCGGGTTGATACCACATATAATGTCTTTTAATACAAATGCAGCAAGATTTATAGACACGACTGTGTTGATACCGTCTTAAATGTGTCTTATGATAGCATGTTATTATTCCGAGGAATACCGTATTTGTAATTTTACTTGTCGGGTTGATACCGAAACCAAATTTGGAGTACCTCCAAATGTGAGTAAATATGTTTTAAAGAAAGATAATATGTATATATATTAGCCAACTATGACAAGAATGTGTCATACAGTGTATATTCAGAGGAATATGCAGTTTACACGTCGGGTTGATACCGAAAAAAACTGTGCAGGACTAGAAAAATGTGCAGCCAGACCGGGGCTCGAACCCGGGACCTTCGGACTACCGTTCCGATGCTCTACCGACTGAGCTAACCGGCCAGACAATGCAACATCAATCTACCTGTTAGATATCCATAAACCGTGACACACTCCCTCTACAGACTGAAATTCGTCCTCGAATTTCCATGGATGCAGAGAATCATTTGCATGTTTCTCGAAGTTTACTTAGTCACGGTCCCCCGTTGGGCGCCAAATGTCACAGGACTAGGATGTGTTAATCTTAAATGTGTCTTATGATAGCATGTATTCCGAAGAATACAGTATTTGTAATTACTCGTCGGGTTGATACCGAAACAAATTTTGGAGTACCTCCAAAAGTGAGTAAATATGTTATAAAGACAAATAATATATATATATATTAGCAAACTCTGACACGAATGTGTCATACAGTATATATTTCGAGGAATATGCAGTTTACACGTCGGGTTGATACCGAAACAAAAGCTGGAGTACCTCCAGATGTGTGTAAACTGTACTGTAACAGAATTGGTATCTGTTGTAAAGATTGCTAACAAGAATGAATTATACGATGTTTTCAGAGCTGAAAACGTGCGTGTAACTCAGTCGATGTAGGGACAACGACTGTTCTTATACGTTCCTACTGTTAGGGTGAGGGTGTATACATTATTTACTCTGAAGAATTGGAATAGCTTCAAAATATGTTTCTAAGTCGCTCAAAACTACTTATTTAGGGTTCATTTACGGCCCATCGTACAAACTGAGGGAAACACCAAACACTAATACCTATTATTACCTGTGAACAGATCAAAGTCTTCATTAATTTGCAGTAGTTTGAAAGCACTTCTGGCCCTCCATCCCTCCTCCTTGGCCAGCCTGTAATACACATCGCGCTTGTCCTTCGATGATTTACCCATTTGTGAAACAGCTAACAGCTGCAAATACTTTCAGACAAAATCTACTTCCGATCGATCGGATGTCAATCAAATATATGATATTATACCAATTATTAATTGAAAAAGAAGCAAAGTCGTTTTGGAAAAATATACCCTTACACCGTTCCTCGAATTACCAAAATGGACCGAAATATAGTAGATTTACCGAAATGAACCAAAATGAAGATACGATTATCTACCGAAATGGAGTTTTAGTCTGTCTGTCTAAAGTCCCGTAGCGTAGCCAGCCCTGAAATTTAACAAGGCAAATCACTGTTTATGGAGGTCATGTGGTATGCACGTTCCACAATCCCTCTCTCTCTCTCACACACAAACAAATTGGAGTGTGTGTGTGTGTGTGTGTGTGTGTGTGTACGTGTACACACGCACTCCGATTTGTTTGAGTTCTTCATGCGATTTCCTGCGTTTTAGTGCATGTCTATGACCAGATTTCAGACAGTTGTGTCAGTGCTTGATAATCATTATTTATCGATATATGTAAAGTATGAAAATTCCCAAATTATAATGCCTCGGTGTGCCTCAGCGTAGCTACGGGCCTGTAAAAAAAGCTTCTGTCCGTCTCTCTCTCTCTCTCTCTCTCATAAAATATTCCTAAATGTTATGTGAAATGTTGTCCTCCTAAATTAAGTCGGTGGTTGATGTATAGGGGGCATTTTCAAAATATGATTACCGAAAACAGTAATATAACCCATAAACACGAGTTGGAGGCGTGAACAGAAAACTAAAGATGTACATAGTAATGTAAATACGTTGAACAAGTTAACTGTTTTGTTTTCAAATGTTGACACTTTTAACATTGATAAAATACATGAAATGAAAGCTAGGTTGGATATTTTACATTGTAAACCGCACATTATAGAATTATATGAAGTAAGGCCTAAAAACTTTAAGTTTGAACAGTGAAGTAAGTAGAGACTCTTACTTCACTGGTTTGAAAGAGAATTGTCAGAATATATAATTGAAGGATATGAAATTATCCCACTGAACTTGACAAAGAATGACAAGGGAAGAGGTATGTTACTTTATATAAAAGACTCGATGAAATACACGCAGGTTGAACTGGGTATAACCTTTCAGGAAAATATATGTGTTGAAATAGACTTAAATAAAGGTGAAAAATTAATATTCACATCTATATATAGAAGTCCAACTTCAACTGATGATAATAACCTACAGTTAATAATTTTTTAAGAGAAATATCTAGTATGAAGTCTACTCATAAACTGGTAATAGGGGATTTTAATTTTCCAGGTGTGGACTGGATTAATTATAATACTATAGCAGGACCTGGAGATGTAGAATTTGAGTTTATGGAAACATTACGAGATTGTTATTTCTTTCAACACGTGTTGGAATGCACTAGGGGCCGTGGCAGTGATAGACCATCTTTAATAGACTTAATATTAAGTAATGAAGAGGGAATGGTCTCAGAGATTAATGTTGAAGTTCCATTAAGCAAGAGTGATCATGCTGTTATAGATTTCACATTCAATGTACACTTGGATTGCCAAATGAATGAAAAACTGGTATTCCAGTATAACAAAGCAGATTATGAAAAAATGAAAAATATACTAAGGTTAGACTGGAAAACGCTACTAGAAAGGGAAACGGTGGATGACCAGTGGAAAATATTTGAAGAGAAAATCCATAGAGCGGTAGATGAATGTGTGCCAACTAAACGTATAAAAATGAATGGCGGAAATAAGTTAAAACAAGAAAATAAAACTTTAAGAAAAAAATTTAAGCAGAAGCAGAGACTATGGAATCGTTATATGAAGGAAGGAGACCAAGAGGCCAAGCTAGAGTACAAAAGAGTGAGAAATCAAGTAAGAGTTATAACTAGGAAGATGGTTAAGAGGCATGAAAAAAATATAGCAGATTCAGTTAAAACAAATCCAAAGAGTTTCTGGAACTATGTAAAGACAAAAAACTAAGACAAAAACCTCTATAACAGACTTGTATAAAGACAGTAGTAAAACAGTTTTAACTAAAACACATAGTGAAAAAGCAAATGTTTTGGCAGACTATTTCACTTCAGTTTTTACAACTGATAATGATGATGTACATCCAGATGTGAAAATACAGCCGAATGTTGATTTTTTGTATGAAATGAAAATAACGGAAGATATTGTAAAAAAGAAATTGGAGGGATTAAAAATAACAAAATCACCAGGACCAGACAAATTACATCCGCGTATATTAAAGGAACTATCTGAGGTAATTTGTTTGCCATTGTCGATTATTTTTAATAAATCATTTACGAAAGGTAATATTCCAGAAAAATGGAGATGGGCAAATATAACAGCTTTATTTAAAAAGGGAGACAAAAAATACGCAGGTAATTATCGTCCGGTTAGCCTAACATGTATTCTATGTAAAGTAATGGAAAGTATTGTACGTGATAACTTAGTAGAACATATGCATAAGAATAAACTTTTTAGTAATAAGCAATATGGCTTTATATCGGGTAGATCTACAGTTCTTCAATATTGACAGTAATAGACAGATGGACTGAAATTTTGGATAACGGTGGTGCCGTGGATGTAGCATATTGTGACTTTATGAAGGCGTTCGACAAAGTCAGTCATTGTAAGTTTATTCATGAAGATGTTTAATTTGGGGGAAACATATATTAATTGGATAGAGTCATTCCTCAGAGACAGAAAACAGAGGGTTTTGGTAAACGGTGAGAATTTTGATTGGAAGGATGTCTCAAGTGGAATACCGCAGGGTTTAGTACTAGGACCTATACTCTTTGTATTATATATTAATGACCTACCGTCTGTCGTTTCGTCAGACAGTGAACTGTTTTTATTTGCTGACGATACGAAGATATATAGGGGTATATTTGACACTACAGATTGTGAAAAGCTGCAATCGGATATATATAAAATGAATTCTTGGTCTGAAAAATGGCTATTAACATTTCATCCGGATAAATGTAAAACAATGAGAATTGGAAAAAGTAAAGTCGACGAATATAAATATAGGCTTAAAAACGACATTGATCCAATGCTTACAAGCAGTGAAGAAAAAGATATAGGTGTTGTCATAGACGACAAACTTAACTTTGAGAAACACATAACAGAAAAAGTAAATAAAGCTAACTCGATAATGGGAGTAATAAGAAGGACATTTGAATACATGGATGAAAAAACTTTTAAAATATTATATACTTCACTAGTGAGGCCACATATTGAATATGCAAACCAAGTATGGAGCCCATATCTAGTAAAACACATAGTAATGCTGGAGAATGTACAAAAAAGAGCTACTAAATTAATCTCTGGTATGAAGGAGTTATCGTATGAGGATCGTTTGAAAAAACTAAATTTACCAACTTTAGCATACAGAATAATTCGTGGGGACCTCATGGAAACATATAAAATCTTGTCTGGGAAATATGACTCTGATGTTTCATCAATACTTATGGTTAATAACAACCCGTCAACAAGAGGGCATAATAAAAAGTTGTTTAAAAGAAGACCACGTCTAAATATACGTAAATATTCATTCTGCTATAGAGTAGTAGACATGTGGAACAAATTACCAAGTGAACTAGTGGAAGTAAAAACTGTGTACTCCTTTGAGAGAATAATAGATACATTTTTAAGGGATCAACCCGTAAAATATAATTTAAAGAGGCATTAATCGTCGGAAGTTTAAATGAAAGTTTCAGTGACGAAAGCGATGAGCTGGTGCCACAGGCTGGGATACCCAACCTTCTACCAGAAGAGGATCTGTAAGTATCTATAAGTAAACACTGCATGAAGCACGTGTTATAAAAGTAAAACATACCGCGCATTCAGCATATGATAGGTAATGCGCAC
>JAWPHD010014654.1:0-59872 GCA_037043455.1 Cyrtodaria siliqua | reverse complement strand
CCCTCATCAAATAAGTCCACTATCAAATGACAGCATCGAGGGATTTTTGGAGTGGAACGAACTCTTCTCGGAGCATAATTAGGGTCTAAACTTTAAAGATAAACAATTGGATGTTGTTAAGAGAATTGCCAAAAGGAAAAGTTGGTCGCTATTTTGAAATTGTTTGAATTTTGCGAGAAATATTTATCGGCGCACCGGCCACGATCACGTGATATTTGACCTGAATAATAACAAATTTTGGAAATGTAATATTTTTTAACTTCGTCTGAAAAGGTTGACCGTTACAACTTTATTAAGGTTAATAAAACAAATATTTCGGTTCAGATAGGTAAATAAATATATTGATAATCGGTTTATATGCTTGAAATGTTATTCCAATGAATACTTACATAAATACATTGATTTAAAACCAGTAGGGTAGCTCCTCTCCCTCGCGGGAGAGGAGATCCCCGTGTTTTTACTATAGGAGTTCCTCTGACCATACACAGCCAGATGAAATATCAAAAATCGTAAAAAGGGCTGGTAGGGTCAGAGAAGACTCGGATTAGTTGTTGTTTTATTTTGCTTTGGGGCGATTAGGGATAAGTTATTACCCCCGCCAAGCACCATTTTTTATAACTGTTAAAAAATCGAAGCAGAAGACAATTTTATTTTTGTTTTCGGAAAATTCAAATGCCCGGATAATGTATTCAAGATAGCTATATGGCGGTTCCTATTACCGACTTCGCGGTGACTGAACATAAAATTCAATTAATAATTCTTATACTGGAAAATATATTTTTAATTAATCGTTACATGTATGTGTTTGTAACACATTTTACTATTTTGCTGTTGATTATTAATACATTGATGGGTTCTTTAGTCAGAAATAATCCGAAAAAATTGTAAAGAATTCCGGGTCATAAACCCGTTATTAGTGCCACCTTGTTAATAGGTACACATATCGCAAAGGATTGTGGGTAGCCAATTTATGTCCAGTGAAGAGAAATGCGACTTTGGACAACAAATACAAAAAACAGGTGTTATTAAATGCATTAAAAGTTTGAAATACATATTGCTTTCGAAATTTATCCATTGTATTTATCAGTTTCATTACATTTTGTATTGATCCCCGCTCTAATTTCCCCCGCGTTCCACCGCAATCCTATCACAGAGCATCGCTGTGATTGCTTTCTTTCGAGACTGGATTTTGCAATCGCGGCGATTTTTACAGTTGATATTTCGAGCGACAATATGCGGTACGATCGCGGGGATTTGTGACTTCGATTGAAAAACGGACGCGGGGATGCTGCGAAAAAGTCGTAATCTGTGTGGCAGCAACTGTAGTTAAATGAATTAAGAAATCCAATTATAAGGATTAAATTTAATGAATGAAGCCAAGTCTTTTTTTATCTATGAAAGCTTGTTTGAAGCTTGGTTGTGTTACTGTGTTTTAGTTAGGTGTTCCGGGGCACGTCGTATTATGTATAGTTGCAAATGACCGACAAATCTTAGGCTTAAAAGAAAAAAGTGTGTGTTCAAGTTAACCCGACCAACCCTATTATTTAGCCGCCAACCCTAACTTTTTTTATTGCAATTTAAAAAAAAATAAAAATAAATAAAAAATTAAGAAGTTGGACCCATGAACCAAGGTTTCTTACGGAGATAAATAAAAAATCCTCCAGTGAGATCTGAACCAACGACCCCTGGGGTTTCCAGTGTACATTACCCAGCATTTTTTTCCACCATTTTGGTCAAATTGGGAAAAAACACGCGATTTTTCTAAAAATTGGGGAAAAACGCGCAGTTTTTCTCAGAATTGGGGGAAAAAAAATGTTTTTGTATTTTGTTCAATTTACACAGAAAAGCAGAAGAAACGTCGAAAAACCTGGCAAAAAACTTTATTAAGAAGATTATTCTAAAACATTTTACAATTTTGGGATGAAAAATGTTGAATTGGGGGGGGGGGGGGGGGGGGGGGAATTGAGAAAAATGCTATTTTTTGGCGATTGGGAACGGGTTTACCGGACCCGTCCAAAGAAGGAAAAAAAATGCTGTTACCAAATATTGAAAAAGGCCATAACCATGTATCAACCTTCCACCAGTATTTTTTATCGGTTAAAAGTTGTTTTTTTCCATTAACAA
The DNA here is from genome assembly GCA_037043455.1 of Cyrtodaria siliqua. Classification (NCBI taxonomy): domain Eukaryota; kingdom Metazoa; phylum Mollusca; class Bivalvia; order Adapedonta; family Hiatellidae; genus Cyrtodaria; species Cyrtodaria siliqua. Next base: position 57,748 of record JAWPHD010014654.1, on the reverse strand, counting down.
AAATAAGGTCAAATTTAAAAAAAAAAAAAAAAAGCTTTACCAAGATTTTGAAAATAATAATGTTTTTGCACGATTTTTATTATTATTAATATTTTATAAAAATGTAACCGTAATTTGGGCATCATACGACGGAATCTCAAGTTCTTTTTATTTTACGGCTTTGGACAAAATAATTATGAAGAAGTCAAACTTCAATGTCAGCCCCAGGCAGTGCCATTTGAATTTTGTCAAAATTTAATGTCACAATACCCATAATTTATAAAACTAAAACACTTGTTATTTTCAAATATATTTACAATTTGGGCCTATTTTTATGCATATTTTTTTATCTCCATGTGCATGCTTGCATGGGATATTATGGAGGTTTGACAGCTGGATATGAGTATGGTTTTATGAATGTTTCATGCTGATCAGGAGGCGATCGCATAAGCAACCAACTTAACTTAAGCTAGGTGAAACAATCATATAGCTACCTTGCTTTGTCAAATGCTGTATAGAAATCGTCCATATCCAGAAGAAAATTGCAATATTATCATATTTTTCGCGATTTCAGAAGTGCCAAATAACATACGAATAACATACACCGGAAATTATAACCGAAAAAGTAGGTCCCACATGCAGTGACATGCAGTTCAAAACGAGGTCACTTTCGAGGTCAAAATACGTAACGTTATATTAGTTGTCATGGGATTTTCGGCTTGACACAGCCTTCAGTACATCAAAACAGAATTATTTTCATTATGAATTTTCATTTATTTCTTATTTTGAAGTAACTTGAGATTCCGTCGTATGATGCCCAAATTACGGCTACATTTTTACAAAATATTAATATAAAAAAAAATTGTGCAAAAACATTATTATTTTCAAAATCTTGGTTCGAAGACGCTTAAAATGATAAGCAAAACATGCACAAACTCCAACAAAATCATATATAGAACTAAGGAACCTTGACTGTCACAAGGGTAGCAACCTACGTCACGTGCATGCGCCAAAATGGATCCGTTTACATATGCGGAAGAGCTGGTAAGAGAATTTTTATTAAGATTTACAAAACATTTGGTAAATTGACAATGCCCACCGTACCGCATGGATTAGAAGGCTTTTATTAAACCTTAAATAACCTGTAAATTCCAAACCGTTTGTTTGTTTACTTCGATACAATCGGATTTCCACCAAAATGTAAACGGTACCCGGCTTTGAAATGAGTTTGTATCGAAGTAAACTGACAAACGGCTGGGAGTTTATAGCTTAAATGTAAGGTTTAATAAAAATCTTCTCATCCATGTGGTACGGTAGCAGGGGCGTACCTGAAGCATTTTGAAATGTACGCCAGATATGAGCTGCGAACCGAGTAGCGACGCTGCGAGTGGGGGGTAGGTCCCCCCTCCCGCCGGTGGGGTTTTGGCCGCCCCAAAGAAAATTTTGAAAATTAGGAGGCAAATGATGGTTCTCCAGCTACATTTCAGCATTAATATGGCATTTTGTTTGACACTAGCCCATCATCCTCCCCCCTCCCCCTCCCCCCCTTGGCGTTCATGCGTATCCCTGGATACGCGCCTGGGTAGGCATTGTCAATTAACCAAATGTTTTGTAAATCTTGGTAAACATCCACTTACCAGCTCCCAGATCGAGCTTCTGTGTATGTAAACGGATCTGTTTTAGCGCGTGACGTAGGTTGTTACCCTTGTGTCACAGGGCACAAAAAAAAAGTCAATTGTCATAGAAAAGTAGCCTATTAGAAATTATGACAAGCCCAAATGGCCCCATTGCAACTCCCTGGCCCCATATCTGAAACGCTCCTGTTTTATACCATTTTGCTACAAATTTTTAACATAAGCGTACTTTAATGCATAGGAACAGAAGTCTGAGAAGAGGGAGGAGGGTGCGTGTCAGGATGGTTGACCCCTCGACAACCCCACCTCCCCAATAATCATGCGGGACCAGGGTATTGCCAACTCATAAAAACGGACCAATGCATATACGCACGTAGAAGGTTGATTGCATACATATGGCACGACTAAATTGTAGCCTTTCTGAGTTTCTCTTGATACTGCCTCAATCAATTTCCGAGTATATTGGCATGTGTGGTGGTGGCAAATCGAAGGCTCTCGCCATTAAACATACGTTTATAAAGTGCAAACAAACATGGCAGTATAATAAGTTGCAAATATTTACCTGTACTGCCCACAAGGCTTGAATTATTGCCGGTCCTAAGTAAACACAGACGAACTCCTCGCCATTTTACCCGCTTCTATGAGAAGTGCGCATGCGTGAACAGAAAAGAGCGGGAAATCGAAATAGCCCATTGAGGCCCGACTGGTGGGTAAGAAAGAATTTGTCGAATTCCACTGAGAGGTTGAGTCAGCTTATACGGGTCCTGGTTTATATTATAACATAAAAAAAAAACCGGTTGATTGACTATTATACAGGCCTGCCAAATATCCGGATAAATCTCCGGAGTTAAGTATACAATCTCCGGATTTTCCATCAAAACAAAATGCTCATGATTTCACAGCTATATTATCACAGTTTGTCAGCAAATTTCCGAATTGGTCCTGTTACGCGCCCTAGTCAGCGGAGTATTTACAAGTGTCAAATCAATGCCATCCGTGTAATCAGTGGACTAATTTATCATTACTTCACTGGTGTAATGCACTGCCTGAATATACAATTAACATCTCAACATAATTCATTTCTTTAGTGACATAACGGCATATATCTGTGGCGTCTTTAATAGTTCAAGCTAATTGAAATAGCAAGTGTGAGGAACTAGCAACCCCTTGTGTGTGGTATAACTATAACAGCTGCTGCTGTGTAAAATTATTATAATTTAAGAGTTATCTGTATTTGCATTTCTTATTTGCATTTAGCATGGATCTGTATAGAAAAGTAAGTGTGCTTTTATGAAAAACTTTTCCCTCGACTTATTTCCCTTATCCTCCCTCTTTTATCTCTTCTCCCTTCCTCTTTTTTTTTAAATCTATTTAAGTCATAACTGGTTTCAGGTGAGAAAGGAATGAGACATATTCAATGTATTCGTGTACGAAAGGTGTGTGTGGTTCTAGGGTTTAGAGTCCGTCCGCCAAGAACACGTCGAGGTAACCCTGACCCGATGGGCACACTAGAGTCTGGACTTGTGTACGACAGGCAAGAACACGTCGAGGTAACCCTGACGCGATGGCCACAATAGAGTCTGGACTTGTGTACGACAGGCGAGATAATGATCCACAATAGAATCTGGACGTGTGTACTACAGGCAAGATAATGATCCACAATAGAGTCTGGACTTGTGTACGACAGGCAAGGTAATGATCCACAATAGCGTCTGGATTTGTGTACGACAGGCAAGGTAACCCTGACGCGATGGCCACAATAGAGTCTGGACTTGTGTACGACAGGCAAGAACACGTCGAGGTAACCCTGACGCGATGGCCACAATAGAGTCTGGACTTGTGTACGACAGGCAAGATAATGATCCCTAGTGTTTACCGTACTTTTTCAACCAATCAGTTGTCTCAGATTTTCGAATACTTGCACCATTTATTTATGAAGAGTTTGCAGTATTCATGGTGAAGAGTGTGACCGATATAGAGACTATCGATAAAACATATGGTAAACACTAAGCCGGGTAGAGTCTATGAAGAGAAATCTTCACCATTAAACCGCGATCGGTCGTTACGCTTCCTCCCTTTCGGTTTCTTAAAGGTGAAGATTTCTCTTCATAAATCTTCACCATTAAACCGCGATCGGTCGTTACGCTCCCTCCCTTTCAGTTTCTTAAAGCCTCCCTTTCAGTTTCTTAAAGGTGAAGATTTCTCTTCATAACCTCTATCCTATACATAATAGGCCATAGTTCTTCGTTGTAAATATCATTTAATAATCATTTAAGGATTTTAATAGGACAAAGATAAGATTATTTTACCCAGAAGGACTCTCAAACTATGATAGATTAATTTTTATTTTAAAACCTCTCTTGTTAGTCCGAGCCTTCTCTGACCCTAAAAACCTTCTTCTTTTTTCATTTTTTTTGCGGCTTTATAGGAGCAGCCAGATGAAATATCAAAAATCGTAAACACAGCTGGTAAGGTCAGAGAAGGTTCGGATTACTCTCTTGTCTCCCGACCCTCGTCCCCTTCTCCCACCACACACCGTCCCCTTGTCTCCCACCCCTGCCCTTTGTTTCCCACCTCTCGAGGATAGCGGTCGATTTTGTGTTTAAACTTCCCGTCAGCTGTAAGAATCGACACTTTCTCACTTGAGAAGTCGACTAGCTCTCAGTGGGATTCGAGCCCGCAGCGATAAAGAGGCGAGAACTTTTGGACGCAGCGTCTTTATAATCACGGTCACTGCTCAAGGCGCGATTGAAAGGAACGACTTGCCTTGTGACGTAATAATAAGCTTGGGGTAAAATCCAATATCCAGAGGGGTAAAATAAGCTCCGAATTCGTGTACCAGGCAGCCTGGTCTCTTCTGGGGTTTTTTGTTTTTTAAATTCATGTAAGTTCTTGATCATCATCCAATAGACTTGAGTGGTGGCAGAAAACAATGATCGTGGCTCCAGCGAAAACCGGAGCGTCTACAAGATAAATAATGCGCATGCAACTCTGCAGTTCTGCAGGAGATATGGTTATATGCCCATTTTGGATAAAAAAAATCTTAATGTAAACGGAAGTGGGCCTGTGGTGTTCATTCCTGTTGGTGACATATATAATAATAATTATATACAACATTTGTTTGCGTTGCTGCACCATAAAATACAATTCAACTCGCCCGCTCCGTAGTAAGCTTAATACGTAGGTAACTGTATGTTATATATTTATATTTTCTCAATGGTCATCTACGAACTATTGCAAATTATTTATGCAAATATGTACGGTTAACTGTGGATGACCTCGACTCCATGCAATTGACCTATGACGAGGAAATAAAATCTTCTTCTTTTACGTAGCAGAACAGCATGTGGCACTTGTTTTTTACACAAAATATTTTTCTATACAAAAGCAAATATTAGTATAATGCTCAAAATAAAGGTTTCACAAACAGAATAGAAACAGATTCTTTATTGACTTATACAATCGTATTTCGTCAAACATATACAAATACAAAACCATGGCAAAATCAACTTTTTTAATACCTTTAATAAATTTAGAAATCATCAAAACTTGTCATGTTTTTTTGTTCCTTTTCATTATAGGCCAGTGTAGTTTTTTGTTCTTTTTCATTATAGGCCAGTGTAGCTTGTATGTATAAGGGACGTGCAAGCTCAAAATAAGAAGCTTAGGTCCATTTTGGAAACTTCATTTCTCATGTTCTAGTTTCTTTTCTGATATTTCATTGTAAAAACCCGGAGTTGAAACAACATTTCAGCTCTAATTCTTAAAGTAGCTATTCCGCCAACAACAGCCAAATTCTACAACAGATGTACAACGTTTCTGAACCTACTGAAACGAGATGCATATAACTTATATACTTTGAGAATCCAAACTCTATAGACACACTATAAACAGCTTTAATCAGTCAGGCCAAACCCCAAAACTAGAGCGTGGAATTAAGAGGTAGATCTACCAATTCATAATTACAATTTACGCATTTTCAGTCACGGGTCTTTTAAGAACCTGTAAACAAACATATACATGTAATTGGCACATAATTAATATATGAGCTGAACACCTGGACAGAGTTTTGATGAATGGTTTTGTAGTATAATTTTGCCGTTATTTGGCAGCTTAGTTTCTTTTACTCTAGTGACTGAAGGCAAATAATAGCTTAGAAATGCATCCATCGTTTTTGTGTCTTTTGCATATCATGACAGACACTTAGGGATCAGTTTGTCCGTCATCCGTCTGTTGTCCGTCTGTTATTCGTCACACTTTACCCTGCAACATAACGTTGGCTATGACTTGAAAACTATTTCACCTACGTTCATGAAACTTCACATCTTCATCTTACCTCAAGGAATGTAGTTAAACATGACCAATGACTCTGCCTTTCAGTTTGACAGAGTTATGCCCCTTTTCATAAAACTGTAACCTGTAACCTAACCAAGTTGGCATAACTTGAAAAGTAGTTGACCGCTGTTCATGAAACTTCATAAATATCTTCACCTTACCACAAAGTAGGTCTAACACATGTTCCATAACTCTGACTTTCATTTTGGCAGAGTTATTCCCCTTTTCATAAAATCTCCAATACTTCTATAAACAACAAACATGTGTTATAGGTCACCACGGCCAATCTTGACATACTTCTAACAACCATGATTCTGGTTAAGCATTTTAGTTACCTCTGTTTCTAATTAAGTCGCCCATAATCCTACTCTTCAAACTACATACGCAAACAAGAGTTTCTGGAAGAGAACTAGACAGTCTCCCATTTCTAGTCATGTGAGCTAGGCGTTTTCCATAACTCCACCTTACATGAAACGTCATGAAATATATAGTTGACGTTGCCTTATTCTAGCATTAAATCGAATACAGGCATTGAAGTTATCTACTGTTTTATGCCTGTACTTAGTGGATAATGGGAGAAAAAAATCCGCCAAGAGTTTATCCATATGAGATAGGGAAATCACACACTCGAGATCAGAATTACAACCACGAACTCAGCAGAGCCTCGTCCCTTGTCCAGCAGAGCCTCGCCCTTTGTCCAGCAGAGCCTCGTCCCTTGTCCAGAAGAGCCTCGTTACTTGTCCTTGTTTGCAATTCTGGGGTCAGATTCTCCTATCTCACACGGATACTCATGATGGACTTAATGTAGGTCACCATGATGTGTTTGATTTAATTTACCGTATACTATTGAGTCCTGTCACTTGCTAAACTTCATACTGTGAATAAACAACATACTGTTTCATTGTTTCTGGTTAATATCTGCAATTACCACTTTCCACAATTTTCATTTTTAGCTCGACTGATCAAATCGACTGATCAAAGATCAGCAGAGCTTATGCTGTAGTGCGTCGTGCGTCGTCCGTCTGTCCGTCTGTAAACACTTTTTTAGTGCCGACTACCCCTCTGAAACTACTTGACGGATGTTCATGAAACTTCACAGGATAGTTGCTCTTGATGTCTAGTTGGTCCTAGCAAAACTTCAGTGGGCCGGAAATTCAAGATGGCTGCCACGGCTAAAAATAGATTTTTTTTGTAGCGACTTCTTCTTGAAAACTGTAAGTGATATTGATTATGGGACTATTTCTAAAATGATCAGCATGACATGATGTTGATCCTTGTCGAAAATTAGTTTGATTCCAGTGGCCATCTTTGTTTACATATTTATATTCTAAAAATTGTAGCGACTACTGCTCTGAAACTACTTGACAGATGTTTTCATGGAACTTCACAGGAATGCTGATCTAGCTATCAAAACCTATCAGTAGAGCTTCAAGGTCATTGACCTCTTGTGTTTTTTTTCCAGGTGGTCTTATTTGCATTTTACGCCTGGATTCCGCCTCATTTTACGCCTGGTTTATTATTTATGACTGGTTTATTTACGCCTGTTTTTTGGCCAGGCGGACATATGGATTCCGCCTCATTTTACGCCTGGTTTATTATTTACGTCTGGTTTATTTACACCTGGTTTTATTTAAGCCCGTTTTTTTTCCAGGCGGCCTAATTTGCATATTACGCCTCATTTTACGCCTGGATTCCGCCTCATTTTACGCCTGGTTTCTACATTCTTACCAAAACCACCAATACGCTTGGACGCCATCAAACCTGGTTTAGTTATCAATATTACGCCTGCTTTACGGGCGTTACAGTTTGTACAGGTAGAGTAAAAAATGTCAGGATATATCTAGATTTGTCTGAAAAATTTGTTTATGTTTACATAAGTGACGGAAAGTGGCCCACGACCAGTATAGGCCCAGGTTTCTTTCCTGACAAAGAAGGACCAAGTCTATCCTTTGCACATGTTCAAGAATGGTAGAAATACGAGTTGTCCAATAAATAGACAAGGCCTCAAACATTAAATTAAGATAATATTACAAGAAATAAGCTACTTAAATGTGAAAAGTAGCACACCAAGAGATCGAACTCTTAAATAAAGTAAAATGAAATATATAGAAAGACAAGTTGTAATATGCTTTAAAAGATGGTTAAAGGGAGACCACTCATTTTATATCTACAGACCACTGATTTGGAATGCTTTTCCTTTACAGTACTGTACACAAATGAGAGACCACACTTTCTATATTTTTGGCACTCCCATACATACGGTGTCCGGTTGGTGGACGACAATGCGACGCCTGACAACGCGACATCGCGACATCGCGATACGACAGTGCAACATTGCGATACGACAACTCGACAATGCGATACGACATCGCGACAATTATGTCAATCTCAGAGCTAACTGTGCATTGAAAACAAGCTCAACATTGACTGTCAATCTCAGAGCTAGCTGTGCAATCAATCCCCAGCTCAACATTGAATGTCGATCTCACAGCTAGCTGTGCATTCAAAACCCAACTCAACATTGCATGTCGTGTATTTTCAAAACAAGATAAACTGACATTTCCACTGTAAACGACTACAATTCTTATAAAACTAGAGCTCATTTTTCTTAGACAATTTTCCAGCAAATGGGATCACAATACTGACTTGAATCTGACTGTGCGCAACTTTAAAAAGAAAAAAAAGATTTGTTTAGGTGAGCTCGTGGGAAGTGCCGGCAGAGTCCCCGCCTGAATCCGCCCATGGTTAAAGCCTTGACTTTGTATAGGATAGCCGCTTTGAAGAGAAATCTTCACCATTAAGAAATCGAAAGGGAGGGAGCGTAGCGACCGACCGCTGTTTCTTAGTGGTTAGGATTTCTCTTATAGACTCTGTCCGGCTTAGTGTTTAGTTGTAGGTAGTAGCGCCGTGGTGTAATGGCTAGCAATGCGGCTTAGTAACCTAGGGATCGCGCGTTCAATCCCAGCCAGGACCGAATTTGGGTTAATTATCGAAATATTTCAAAAGTATTTGATTTGATTTAAACATATTTTATTGCCATATAAATAAGCAAATGGGTCGGGCCACAAGTTCTATCAACATTAGTTACGGCCCTTCCCAATACAATGTGTTACAGAAATGTACATGGCTAAATAGTTACATATTAGCTTTTACAAAGAATTATAAACTACAAATAAATATATATTTGCTGATATAGGTTTTGTTCGTTGTTTTGAAATATAATTACGATTGGAGAGAAAAGGAGTAAGAAGAGGAAAGGAGTAAGCTGTATGCAAGTTATGAAGGAAGAAGATGAGGTAGTGCACAAGTTGCCAATACAGTGAGTCAGGACAGTATTTACATTTGAAAATAATTTGTTAGAGTGTTTAGTTTTTGAAACGTTTGGTCTCACTAATGTAGGTCTGAACGGCATTAAAAATCAATTCGTTTTCCGCGTCGGATATGTGTCCCCCACCAAAAAGCAAAGTGTTCAAGTTTAACGGATGAAAGCGACGAGTAGATTGAAACAGGACATGTCGTTGGTTTTGAAATCTATTACACTTAAAAATGAAATGCTCGGCATCTTCTGTTTCATACCCACAATCGCAACTTGGTGATAGTCTTAGGTGATTTATATAAAGGTCGTTGTTAAGATTGCTGCATGAATTGCGAATTCGTGCATGTAGAACAGCAAGTGATCGTGAGCCATAAAGCAGGTAAATAGGAACTTTAGGACTAACGAATACAGATCTTAGAAGTTTTCGTTTAAAAATAGTAAGCGATTCGGAGTTTCTGATTTCGGGTGATAGATCGTTTCACATAGTAATAGCGGATGGAATAAATGATTTAGAAAATATTTCCGTTCGTCTTGCTATAGTCTCGTAGTTATTACTATTTCTAAGGTTATATGGGTTGTTTTCTTGAACAAATGGAGGAAATAGATTGGTAACATACGATGGCATTATGCCACTATTTACTTTATAAACCATAGTAAGTTTTTGCATTTTTCGTCTATCTGATAATGATAACCATCCAATTTCAGTTAGTAAGTTATTGATGGATACTGATCGCGTTAGTCCAGTCACGATGCGAGCAGCCTCATATTGAAATTTTTCGAGTCTTTCTCTATCGTAAACTGAACAACCATCCCATACAATAGATGCATATTCTAGGATAGGGCGCATGTATGATAAGTAAATTTGATTTAGTGTTTTGCGTTTCAGTTTGAATTTCAGATGACGCATTAGGCCAATAATTTTTGTGGCAGATGTTACAATACTGTTAATGTGTTCGTGCCATTTACCATCTGAACTAAGAATTAAACCCAAATGCTTGTGCGTATCAACGAATGGGAGTTGAACGTCATTTAAAAATAGTTGTGGACGGCGATCAGTGTGATTAAGGGAGAAAAATAATACTTCAGTTTTATTAGGATTAAATTGAACAAGCCACTGTTTCGACCACTGAGCTATAATATGTAGATCATGATTTAAAATACCCTCCATATCATCAATACTGGATGTGGATATTGAGAGAGAGCTATCGTCTGCAAAGAGGCGAGTAATGCTAAAGCATATTTTCAGCAATATCATTTATATAGATTAAGAAAAGAAGAGGACCCAAAACCCATCCTTGAGGTACCCCAGCCTTCAAATATTTAGTCTCAGATGATGTTGTACCGACCCTTACTCGCTGAGTACGACTTAAAATATAATTTGATAGCCAAGCCAACAGCTTACCATTAATACCGTTTTGCTTTAGCTTAAATAGAAGGCCAAGATGCCATATGCGATCAAAAGCCTTTGAGATATCGTTAAATACTATACAAGTGTACTGTTTGGCATCAAAAGCTTGGCAAATGTGGTGATACATATCCATAAGTTGATAAACTGTGGAGTGACCTGGTAGGAAGCCAGATTGGTATTTGAAAAAGAGATTATTCTTATGAAAAAAGTTATACATATGTTTAAACATTATCCTTACCATAACTTTTCCTACACAGCTAAGTAGCGATATTGGTCTATAATTACTAGGGAGGCTAGCGTCACATTTTTTGAAAAATGCCATAACTACAGCTGTTTTCCAAATATCTGGAAATATGCATTCTTCGAGTGACCTGTTGAAAACTATGCATAGCGGCTTTGAAATAGTGTACATTGTTTCTTTAAGCATCTTGTGACTTATTTCGTCGTCCCCGCATGCTTTGTTTATATTCAATATTTTTATAATATCAACTATTTCTGATTCTTCTATGATAATAGATTCTAGTTTTGCCTGCGTTTTAAGATCAAAATTTGGTAAAGAAGCATGCGTATCATCAACGGATGATATAGATATAAAATAGTCATTTAGGCTGTTAGCCTTGTCTTGATCTGATATAGAGTAAGTGACCTGACCATTTGGTAATATGGTTTTCAATGGTGGAATGATTTCTGAATGTTTATTAGATTTGATAAAATATTTTAACAGTTTCCAGTATTGACGCTGATCATTGACATTGGCTTCCGTAATGACTTCTTCTATATTATTATAAAACTTTTCTTTTGCATGTTTCTTTAGATTGTTGCCTTTGTTTCTAAGCTTTTTATATATAGCCCACTCTGATGTAATATTATGTTTCAAGGCTTTGCCTTTTTGTTTATCACGTTGTCTTGAAACTCGGCGTATTTCCGAATCATACCAAGGTTTGTCGTTTGGACGGATAGTAACATCTTTATAGGGAATACACATTTTGATTAATTCTACAAATTTTGCAGTGAAATTTCGACAAGCATCATTTACGGAACCGTTATAAAGAAATGACCAATCTGTTTCGCTAATAAGTGTATTCAGTTTGTCAAAATCAGCCTTTTTATAAATCCATACGCGTCTAGTATATGTTGGTTTAGAACAAAAACTAAACTTAACATGTACATATGTGCAAAAGTATTTCCTACCTTACCAGTCCTTCGGATGAGACTTAAAACGTAGGTCTGCTCGCTAAAATGCTTAGTGCAATACAGCGAGGATAAAATATAAAACGCTAGATATAGGTTTTATTGATAATCTCTATATAGGTCACACTCTAAACCATGAAGAGCGCTGGTAGTAAAATCTTCATGAATAAATGGTGCTTGTATTTGAATTTCTGAGCCATCTCGTTGGTTTAAAAAGTAGAGTAAACATTAAAGAGCTAAACAACCCTACCTCGCATAGGTTCGCTCCCTAGCGATGGCATGTCTGATGGAAAACTTCATCTCATTTGCATCTGATGTTGCTATCCCAATATAACCTAACAATAATGTGTTAACGGGATGTAAACCCCAAGTTTCATTTCATTTCCCTTCAATTTTGACATGTTCCATTTGAGGGTCCAAAATTGGGACCACTACCACTTTTACATCAATTTTCATACATGACTATAAATAATAAATTAATCGAGTTTCAACACAACACTGATGTATCTTCTTTTGTATATAATATAGTTACAACAGTGCTGTTATGAACCCTCAATCAATGTTTCAACGAAGGAGTTTAAATACTTTTTACTGCATGTTACTACTGGTTTTGGTTCCTCATCTCATGTGAAATTATATGAAATTTAAAATGAAAATAAATAAAATGTGAAACGAAAATCATGAAGCCCCGTCATATGTAAACTCTAAATAAAACTACGTAAGCCTGGTACATTGTCAACTCACAGATGGTGAGCCAAAATCCCCAGAATATTTTATGGCTATCAATTACTGCTGGTAAAGCTAGTGCTAATATCTAACCCATGCTGTGCTCACGCAGTGCACTGGCCAGAAAAATTGAGCAGCTTTTGGACCACTATATGTTAGACTGCATACGCATTTTTGGCCCGCAATAATATGCACAAAATTACCCTACAATAAAGCTCTCGAGAAATGAGCCGTATCAGAAATGCGGTCCGATACGCCAAATTTAGGTCATGTGACCGGGCCGAAAATGCATATCCATATGGACCCGGTCACCTGACCGGGCCAATAACCGGCCACATGACCGTTACGAGTATTGGCGATTGCTTTCTATAGAATTGCTTTTGCAACATTTATTTTTGTTATTTTTATGTTATGAACTATTGTAACGGTTTAATAAAGAGAAAATGCGTATATATATGAATAATTACAAACTGCGAACAATACACATATTTATCATGCAGATATGCACTTTTCTGCCTAATAAAGGGGTGACCTATTAAATATTGCTTTATTAGGCAATGACCAATAGAGCAAATCGATGCGGAATCCCTCGGCGTTTATGTACATAACGTTATCCGACGTCATGCACGAAACGTTGCCTAACGTCATAAAAAACCAAAAAAAAACCAACAACATGGCGGCATCCTCGATAAGCGTAACATTCTGAGAAATAGGTAATAATAGTAATTCATACAAAAAATGTGGATAATCTACATGATAAATAGAATATTATGTCAGTGCCTTTTACTAGCAAGTTTACTAAGCCTCGGCTAATAAACTTGATAGTAAAAGGCACTGACATAATATTCTCTATATATCGCAGACTAAACTGGAAGCCCAACATTTTATTTGAGCGGCGAAAGGGGTCCTGGGTATGCTATAATAACACTATATTAGGGGGGAAATGGAACGGTACCGGCTTCCGACCTTCCACCTGGCTACGCCCCTGATTTTCTTTCCTGTTTACGATGACGTAACGAACGTTACATGACGTCACTTTTTTAAACCATAACGTCACAACGAATGTAAATAAACAGCGGATTTAAACAGATACTCAGTAAAGGTAAACACTTTTAAATATTAAAACATGGGTGGTGCGTTATTGCCCGTCATATCGGCCCTCGACCAATATCGGCCCTCAGGCTAAAGCCTTCGGGCCGATATGAGGGGCAATAACGCATCACCCATGTATTAATCTCTTAGTATTCTCATATTAGATCTAATAGTGTGGATACGAACTCGTTACTCTGCTATTGCTACTAAACATACTACTTTAAACATGTTTTATTGCTTTTCTCCTAATATACAAGCAAAATGATTTCGCCACAAGTACTTCCAACATTAATAAAGGCCCATCCCAACAACATTGTAATTAACAGTTAACAATAATTATTATATGGCAATATAATTAACATAAAAGTTAATAAAATAAAGTTCCAGGAAAGTTTGAACAAGAAATGAATGTTGATGCTGTGGCCGTAGCTTCCTGCCTACATAGCGGATGTCATAATAGTATATTTAGTATTGTCGTTATCAAATCGTTTAGTATAGTTGAACATGATTAAAAATAGGCCTATTAACTTTAACTGTAGATCTATAACTACGTATCTTTTCCAAATAAAAATACACGAACGCTAAGCGGGTGAAATGGACGCGTAGCATGAAAAAGACGAAGTCGTTCATTTATATAAAACGGACAATGCATAAAATAATGTTCGACGTCCTCCTTAATTATCATGGGAAGTAGTAAAGAAAACATATACTTGCGCAAAGAAAACGACGAGTACTGTATACCTATTGAGATGGTGCTCTACTGCTGCTACTGCTACTGCTACTGCTGCTGCCAGCAGTAGCAGCAGTAGCAGTAGCTACTGCCTGCAGTAGCAGCAGTAGAGCAACATCTCAGTATGTATACTCATCGCAAGTATGTTTTTTGGCGCAAGTATGTTGTTTCTACTTTCCCACCATCATGTTTAATAGACAACCCCTTTCGAAACCATCATGTTTGCTACTGCTACTGCTACTGCTAATAACTACTTAATACTGCCAGCAGTAGCAGAAGTAGAGCACCATCTCAATAGGTATACTCATCGTTTTCTTTGCGTAAGTATGTTGTTTCTACTTTCCCACCATCATGTTTAACAGACAACCCCTTTCGCAAACCATCATATGTTTGCTACTGCTACTGTTACTCTGCTTGTGTAAACATATGATGTATCAAAAGGGTTGTCTGTTAAACATGATGGTGGGAAAGTAGTACTTGCGCAAAGAAAACATGAGTATACATATTGAGATGGCGCTCGACTGCTGCAACTGATGCTACTGTTAACTACTGCCAGCGGTAGTAGCAGTAGCAGCAGTAGTAGTAGCTATACTGCTGCAGTAGTAGTAGCTACTGTCAGAAGAGCAGTAGCTACTGTAAACTAGTGCCAACTGCAGCAGAGCAGCAGTAGCAGCAATAGAGTACCATCACTAGGTATACTCATCGTTTTCTTTGCGCAGGTATATTTTTTCTTTGCGCAAGTACTACTTTCCCACCACCATGTTTAACAAACAACCCTTTTCGCAAACATCATACGTTTACACAACCGATTCGCAAAATAATATGGTTGATATGTTTTGTTCTCTACCGTTATTGCTGTAACTTTTCAGCTACTGTTAGTCTTAGGAGCAGTAACAGTAGTTCATAGTAGCAGTTAGTTTCACTTTTTAACCTTCATGTTTTATACACAACCCCAAGCAGTAGTAGCAGTAACAACAGTAGCAGTAGCTAACCAAGGCAAGACG
This sequence comes from Cyrtodaria siliqua, assembly GCA_037043455.1. Classification (NCBI taxonomy): domain Eukaryota; kingdom Metazoa; phylum Mollusca; class Bivalvia; order Adapedonta; family Hiatellidae; genus Cyrtodaria; species Cyrtodaria siliqua. The sequence continues at coordinate 42,333 of JAWPHD010014654.1, read as the reverse complement.
TCAAGAAAGTGTCAGCGCGCTCGGCGCACGCACGACGAAGATATAGCAGTAGCATTACCAATAGCAGCAGTGGAGCAATAGCAGCAGTAACAACAGTAGCATCACCATACATTGTTTGTTTCTACTTTTATTTTTAACCATCACACTTCATAGACAACCCCTTTCGCAACCATCATATGTTTACACTGCTTCGCCACATAATATCATGGTTTACATTATTTTTTTCACTACCGTTACTGCTGTAACATTTCAGCTACTGCTAGTAGTAGAAGTAACAGTAGCAGCAGTGGCAATATCCAGTAGCAGTAGCAGCAGCAGTAGCAGTAACAGTTACAGATACAACAATACATACTACATTAATGTGTACACTAAAAACACAAAAGAATCAGAACAAAATATGGAACGTTAAACGAGTTCGTATCCACTCTATTAATATGAGAATATATATTATTTACACCGATCATCGATACAGCAACCTTCTACAATGAACAGTAGCAGTAGCAGTAGCAGTAGCAGTAGCAGTGGCAGTCAGTATCAGCAGCAGTAGCAGCAGGAGCAGTAGCATTAAGCATCAGAGCGAAAGATGGAACGTTAAACGAGTTCTTATCCACTCTATTAATATGAGAATACATATTACTTACACCGATCAACGATACAGCAACCTTCTTCAATGAACAGAAGCAGTAGCAGTAATAGTGGCAGTAGCAGTGGCAGTAGCAGTAGCAGTTGCAGTAGCAGTAGCAGTAGTAGTGGCAGTAGCAGTGACAGTGGCAGTAGCAGTGGCAGTGGCAGTAGCAGTGGCAGTGGCAGTAGCAGTAGCAGTGGCAGTGGCAGTGGCAGTGGCAGTGGCAGTAGCAGTAGCAGTAGCAGTGGCAGTGACAGTGGCAGTAGCAGTAGCAGTGGCAGTAGCAGTAGCAGTAGCAGTGGCAGTGGCAGTAGCAGTAGCAGTAGCAGTGGCAGTGACAGTGGCAGTGGCAGTGGCAGTGGCAGTAGCAGTAGAAGTAGCAGTGGCAGTAGCAGTGGCAGTGGCAGTGACAGTGGCAGTGGCACAGTGACAGTGGCAGTGGCAGTGGCAGTGGCAGTAGCAGTAGAAGTAGCAGTGACAGTAGCAGTAGCAGTGGCAGTGGCAGTGGCAGTGGCAGTAGCAGTAGAAGTAGCAGTGACAGTAGCAGTAGCAGTGGCAGTGGCAGTGACAGTGGCAGTGGCAGTAGCAGTAGAAGTAGCAGTGACAGTAGCAGTAGCAGTAGCAGTAGCAGTAGCAGTGGCACAGTGACAGTGGCAGTGGCAGTGGCAGTAGCAGTAGAAGTAGCAGTAGCAGTAGCAGTGGCAGTGGCAGTAGCAGTAGCAGTAGCAGTAGCAGTAGCAGTCGTAGTCGTAGTCGCAGTAGCAGTGGCAGTAGCAGTAGCAGTGGCAGTATATTTTGTGCTTCGAGTCCCTCAATAACCATACACAGAACAAAAAAATTGCCGAGATAATTGCCGGGGAGCATATGGTTGCCGCTGTGTCGTTCCTTACCTCCTTCCACTCGGCCGACATAAATAAAACTTGGTACAATGATAATGGACGAGAAGGGGAACGCATGAGGTAAGATGAAGATGTGTGTGAAGGTTCATGAATAAAGGTCAACTACTCTTCCAAGTGATGTCCAAGGTTAAGTTGCAGGTTAAAGTGTGACGGACGAATGATGGATAACGATGGACAAAGTGATACCTGAGTGTCTCCTATGCGACACAATGCCATGCTACGCAGGCATGCAAGAACGAAGTTTACCCAAAGGCTAAACTAGAGAACTTGTTATGCCCCGAAAGGTGGCATATAGTAGTCGCACACTACGTCAGTTCGTACCCTCGTGTCCGGTAAATAATTCTGACATTTCATGTACGGATTTTCAAATAATTTGGCACAAGTGTTCATCACAACAAGACAACGTGCCGTGCGCAAAATCCAGGTCCGTGGTTCCAAGGTCAAGGTCACACTTACAGGTAAAAAAGAAGTACTTTCGTGTAGATATGTTGAGGCCGGTAAATAACTGACATTCATGGAGGGATTTTCAAAAAAAACTGCCACAAGTGTTCACCACAACAAGACGACGTGTCGGGTCAGTAGCTTCAAGGTAAAGTCACGCTTGGAGTTTTGTGTCCATATTTCATGGCCGGTAATAGATTCAAGGTCAAGGTCATACTTAGAGGTTAGAAGATGTCCCTGTATTTGAAGTCATGTAAGTCGTGTCCGGTCTTTAACTTTGTCATCTGTTGAGGGATGTTTATATCACCTGGCAGAAATGTTCACCATAACAAGACGACGTGTCGTGCGTAAAACCCAGGTCCGTAGCTTCAAGTTAAAGGTCACACTTAGAGATCAGAAGATGCCTGATGACCCTGTATTTGAATGAAGTCATATTAGTTGTGTCCGGTGTTCAACTTTGACATCGGCTGAGGGATTTTCATATAAACTGGCAGAAATGTTCACCTGTGTGCATAAACATATCATTCACAAACCACTTTGGGAGAATAATTTTGTCACTGACAGTGACATTTCCTGTTTATATTTGTGTTTCTCCTGAGACCGAGACAAGAATGAGACAAGAATGAAATATGTACTATGGAAAGTATTTAAAAAGGAAAACAATACAAACTATTTAGATTCTACAGTCTTCTCTTGTGTGATGTTCAATGCAGACATTTTTAGCAAAACCCCAAAACAGACAAATGACTTAGAAGTGGTAAGAATCTTTAGTTTTCTAAATAACAACCAACGGTATTTTAGTCAATAAACAAGGCCAAAACACACACGCGAAGAAGAAGAAGAAGAAGAAGAAGAAAAAGGATTATTAACAAGAGTCCAGTGGACCCTTTTCTGGCTAAAATAACTCTTATAGCAGGTGATAGAGATGAGATGGATTATGATCATGTTACGTGTGCATCTTGAATAAGTTCGGTTGGTATCGATCAAATAGACATGTAATGAGCTGCGGTGTAAATATTAACAACATGTAAAGTTTAGCATTTTTAAACTTATTCAAGGGCCATAGCTTTGCTGTTTCTAGTCTGACATGGCTATTTGTTTATATTGTCTACGATTTCTTCTATGTCCTAGATAACTTCATGAAATGGGGTATGGGTAGAGTGTGTGGGGGCATGACGTAATAAATGGGGAGGGGTGGGGTGTGTGGGAGCATGACGTAATAATTGGGGGAGGGGTGGGGCAGGGGGCTCAGATGGGTGTGAGTCAGTTATTTGTTTTGTAAATATGGGATGGAAATATTAACAGTGCAAAAACATTTTTTTCAATAAATCAAGGGCAAATAACTCATTTTTATTTTCCTTTAAGCGTGTTTTTTCAAACTTTCGTCAATATTAAGACTTTGACCCGGTTTGGTAAAGATCATATGCAAAATGCAGTCGCTAGGATTTTGATAAGTCAAACTATAGCTTTTTAAATTCATTAAATCAAGGGTCATAACTCTACTATTTTATTAACCGATATTAGTGGTATTTAAACTCGTTTGAATTTTCATCAATATGCAGACTTTGGTCAAGTTTGGTCAAGATTATACGCAAAATGAATGTGATAGAGTGTTGACAAGGCAAATTATATCATTTTTCATTAGATCAAGGGCCATAACTCTGGTGTTTATCATCCGTTTTAAGTTCTTTTCGAGCTCGTCCGCGCTTTCATCATTAGCCAAGTTGGTAAAAATAGAGGGGGTTAGAGTGTTGACAACAAAAGGTAAACGAACAGACGGACAACGGGCCATTTTTGGTGACATATATAGTGCACACAAAGAGAAAAGGGGGAAGGAAAACGTTTTAACGTTTAACGTTGCTATGGTTTCACTGTTACGTCAAAAAAGGTTTTCACGATTACGTTAATTTTTTCTTACATTTATCACCACGTCGTTTTCACATTTATAACAAGGGGTTTTGACATTAACGTTAAGTTTCACGATTACGGTTAATTACATTTATGCCAGTTTTCACCGTTATGACCGTTTTCAAGTTTAGGGTTCCTACACCGTATATTACCTGTTGACAAAAGAGTAACACGGTGAACGTTTCATGGAAAAACTTGCAGAGATATCCAATGCCAGAGAGCCAGTTCCAATGTTATGGAGATAGCATCAATGACAACTTATATAATTGCTGACCAGTTTAAAACAAGATTTACATTCCAATACTATTGTTTGCATCAACTTCCTACCGTCTGCCTGTAATGTATATGTATAATACAACTACATACATGTATTATGTAAAAAGAAAAGTTCCGCCCAATGTATATACCTCTGCAAATCAAGGAACAAGGCCTCCTAGCGGTGCATATACGCCCGTCGTTGGCGAGGTTCAGTCCCAGGTAAAACCTTTTTTTTTTTTTTAAAAAACCATATTTAAACAAATAGTAATCCGATAGTTATGGGCCTTTATAAGATGTAATCATTGGATCATGTTGAACATGTGTGGACGTTTCATTGTTGTACACCTAATACTTTGAAAGTTATTCGCCACAATCACTTGTAAAATGCAAGGTTAAGTTCCAGGTTAAACCTTTTTGCAAATGGAAATAATTTATAAAGAAAAATGAATCCGAGAGTTTATACTTTTATCAAATGTATTCATTGGATCATGTTCAAGATGTTTACCAAATGTCATTGTTGTAGATCTTACACTTTGAAAGTTATTAGCCACAATCAGTTGTCAGGTAATAGTTAACGGACAGACGGGCAGACGACGCCACGACATAATAAGGGTCGTATAAAACATAACTAAAGTAGTTTGTTTCATTTCTCCGGTATTTTATCCACAACCCCAGAGTGTTTGTTTGTGGTAAAGGCCCCTCATGTTTCCTGAGTAGAACAAGTACTATATACCTCCCGCCATCCCCAATGATCGGCACTTCCTCACTTGACGAGTCGCGCAGCCTCCCAGTGGGATTCGAACCCCGCAGGTTAGGCTCGATACAATAGGTGCTCGATTTTTTGAATGATTAAGCTATCATGATTTAGCTATGTGTTATCTCCCTTTGACCATATTGTTGCGTTGCGAAACAGTTATTTGATGTAGAACAAAATGACGGGTTTAAGACCAGGGTGACGACTTTAGGTTCAGAGAGAATATTAACAAATGTATATTCCTTTTAGATATATATTGTTTATGTTACATGTAATTACTACCTGTCACTTGATTGTTTTGTTTTGTACTTTGTTAAAGTAGCTATCCCGCCAACTACAGCCACATTTTACAACATATGTAAACGCTTCTAAACCTACTGAACCCGAGGTATAACTCACATATTTTGAGAATTCACTCTGTAAACACAGACTTTAACAAGCCAGGCAAAAACGCACAACTGCAGAATTGAGAGACCTTACCAACTCATAATTCATTTTACACATGTTAAGTCACGGATATTTTTAGAACCCGTGAAAAAACTATACTTTTAATCGGCACATATACATTATTATAGTATTTGAACACATGGACACAGTTTTGATAAACGGTTTTGTAGTGTAATGTTGCTGCTATTTGGCGTAGGTGTTAGTTCCTTAATTTAATGAGGAGTATATAGTACCCGTAATAAACCTACTTTTTAAATCATTTTTCTCAAAAAAACATGTAGCGATGACATACCAGTTTGTTTGTTAACAAATATTTACATGGTGAACTATGAAATCCCGCGCAATCTGAAATAATAAAACGAAGACCGTCGAAATCAAAAGAACGTCGAAAACATGTGACGGCGGAATATATGAAAATGAAACGTTTACATTTTAAAACAAACCCGCCTTGCACACTTTAAATCTAGAAGAATCTTTGGTGGGTATCTGTAGAGTGCCAGTATGTACGCACGTTGCAAACATATTGGCAGCCTACACGTACATTTGTATCCGTTGAATACAGGGAATTCCAACACGAGGTATTACTGTTTTTATCGCCATTCGGAACCGAGGCTGTCCAGAGGTTCCGATTAAAACAGTTATACCGAGCGTTGGAATTTCTCTATCTGAACCGGATACCCCTCGTTGAGACCCTCCCAGTGGATTTGGGGATCTGGGGAACATGGCCAATTACGGGATCTGGGAAACATGCCATTTAATTTAACCATGGATCAAAGGCTAACTTTTAGGGATCTAGGGAACAGTGTCCTAAAGGAAAGAAAAAGTGAAAAATACCTGATTTTTACGTATAATTGCTATATTTTACTTTTAAAACATGGCATTTGGACTGCAGATCACTGGTGACTGCTTTTGACGCCGTTCAGTATTACCTTTTATAACTGTGTAAGGTTGTGCCCATGTGTGCCCATCGCTCAACTGGATGCTCTAACTTCCGGGAATATCAACTTTCCTGTTCAACTGATGAACATGTGTCATGTGTGTCCATTTTTGCGCAACTGATCACGGATCAACAGATCTTATGTCGTGGTGCGTCGTTCGTCTGCCTGACCGTCCGTCCATACATTTTTTTTGTGGTGACTACTCCTCTAAAACTTTTTAATGGATTTTCATGAAGCCTTACAGAAATGTTGTCATATGGTCTAGTTGATCCTAGCAAATATTCAGGTTGATGTGAAATCCAAGATGACCACTAAAGCTAAAAATAGTTCGTGAAAAAGGCGTTTTGTAGCGACTACTCCTCAGAAACTATAAGTGTTTTGTGGCGACTACTCCTCTAAAACTTTTTTATGGATTTTTCATGAAACTTTACAGAAATAATGCCCATAAGGTCCAGTAGATCCTAGCAAAATTCAGGTTGATTTGAAATCCAAAAGACGGCTACCAAAGCTAAAAATAGATTCTAAAAATATAATTGTGTGGCGACTATAATTCTCAAAAAACCATAAGGGGTATTTAAAACCTTCACCAAATTGACAGGCATGACATAGTGTCAGTCCTAAACAAAATGAATTTTGATTCGATATTAAATATGGCCGCTAGCGGACATCTTTTTTATGAATTTTCATGAAACTTAACATGAATGTTGCTCTTTGATTACATATAGTTGTATAGGAAAAACCTGTGGGGACTGCTCCTCTGAAACTACTTGATGGATTGTCATGAAACTTTACAAAAATGTTGCTCTTGATATCTAGTTGGTTGTAAGTAGAAAAATCAGGTAAGCCGAAATTTCAAGATGGTCGCCATAGCTAAACATATATTTTAAAATACAGTTGTGAGGCGACTACTTCCCAAAGTACATAGGGAAAACGTGTGGAAACTACTCCTCTGACACTACTTGAAAGAGTTTCATGAAATTTGACAGAAATGTTACTCCTGTTACAAAATGATTTTCATTTGAGAAATATTGAAAATAAAATGTACTTACTCTAACAAAAAACTGTATTGTTTAATGATTAACAAAACTACTCCTTCAAATAATGGCAAACATATAAAAGGTTATGATACCTTTCCAGGACCTAGATGTTCAGATCTTCAAGAGAGCATTTCAAGGTCATGGACCTCTTGTTCCATCATCACTTGTTTCGTGAAAATGTAAAAAGTGGACCAAATACGTCAATACAAAGAATCTGAACGTTTATATAGCTTTACTTGTTACTGTGGCTATAGCAAAAAATGGATAAGAAAAACTCTCGGGAACAGTGTAAATACCTTTAGGGATCTAGGGAACATGGGCAAAATACTTTTGGGGAGTTTTGACAAATATTTTTGAGGATCTGGAGAACAATGGCCATTTCTTTAAGGGCTCTGGAGAACTAGGACCCCCACCCACCCCCCGGGCCCCACCCCAACCAAAGATGTGACAGATGAGTGCTTCACAAACTTCTTGGCAAGTCCACTTAGTGTAATTGTCTAAACTGCCGGTAGTAAAAAAAACTATATCTTAATATTAAAACTATATCGCTTTAATATTATTACAGGCCAAAAATGTAATATTTCCCCTAACGAATGCTGTTTGAATAAGAGCAATAAGCTTGTCTTTGATACGGTGATATAGTAAGGTTGTATATAGTGTAGAGAAGTCATAATTGCTTATAGATGACGTTTATTGCAAATTTTATCAAGAACGTCTCCTGAATTTTTAAGAGACGAAAACAAATTAATCCTAGAGTTTTCATAAGTTTTAGCAAAATACTGTTTAACGTGATCTTTAAAGGTTAAAAATTTGGAGACGTTTGTGGTGATACATGCACTAGAACTCAAAATAATTTACTTTTTTTTTATGTAATTTAGGAATCCAGTAGATAGTTGCTTTTCGTCTACCCCAGCCTTGAAAGTAGTGCACCGAGTGATATGTGTGGAAACAACATCATCCTCAGTAGATTGAACTGGAGTGTACGAAGTAGTGCTACCGTGTTCCAGATAAAACACTGACGTTATGTAGGCGTGAAACAATAATTACGTTATTAGTTGCTTTATCAGCAGGAATTAAAACTATTATGAAATTCTTGAATTCCCGATTTTAAATTACGAAATGAAAACCTAGGTCTCGGAGGAAGTAAAGAGGGGTTAGCTTTAATTTAAACAAGTTAATACGTTTACCTATAATTTTAAAAATTGCCTTTTTCCAAGTCGAAAGATAGTTTGAGTCCGCATTTTACGACGCCACTAGCGGATCCGGGGGAGTGGGGGGTGGGGGTGGGGTGGGGTGCAACAACTGCACCTCTTAGCATTGCACGGTGGGGGGGGGGGGGGGGTGCAACAACTGCACCTCTTAGCATTGGGGGGGGGGGGGGTGCAACAACTGCACCTCTTAGCATTGCACGGGGGGGGGGGGGGGGGGGGGAGTGCAACAACTGCACCTCTTAGCATTGCACTTACTAATACAGGGGAAAATCCTGCGTCTTGAATGAACTAAACGATTTCTTGAACTAAACGATTTCTGAAAGGAGACTTTTTATGATATTTCCTCAAAACAGGTGATCCTAGAGTAGTAACTGAAACTTTTGAGTCGTTATTAAAAATCCTGGTAATATTATTAGAAGGAACATAAAACGAGGATGTAAACATATTTTTTAGTTCTAAGAAATGAAAGTTATTTTCTGGAAGTTGTATTGATGCGCAGAGTGTAACCGAAGAGGTGAAATATTTATTTTGTGTTTTTACTAATAGGCTCATATATGCAATTTAGAAAGTAATACCATTCTGTGGAAAGCGAAATAAGGGCCAATTAGTGACTATTAGAGATACACAATAGAATCGTATCAAAGATACATAAGAAATAATATTTGTAAATTTACGGACGGTTAAAAGAGGTCAAGAACCCGACAACAGTGTCTAATATTAGATCGCGAGGAAAGATTGGCCAACATGTCTATGAGCGCAAAACCTTCAACACGGTATAAGAAGCACATGTGTTTAAGGGGAAAACTGGATCAATGAATTTCATGCAATGCCTGTGGGATGAAAAGATAGCACTATTGATTGGATGTACGGGGAGACTTTCTACGGTCGCCACACGGCACAAACAACACTATTGTGAGAGTAAATATAGATATAAAAATCGAACAGGAAAGTAGCATTCAAGGACGACAGTCAACCACAAACACACACAGAAACAAAGAACAACTTTAAAGATGAACAAAATGCCAAATAAGACAATCACAAACACAAAAGGGTTGACAATAGGGCCACCGCCTTGGAACGGTCAGTGGCAAAAAAGGCCGCTAGGGGTTGAAACCAGGTTCTAGGGTACACCAAACCTCACACTTACCCTACTGTCATCCCAATTCATCCTTTTGCCATTAGAAAATCTCGCTCTCGTTTTTCGCGAGATTTCGAGTTCGTGGGGTCTCAACAATAACTCTGTATAGTGAATATACAGTGTTTATTTGTTTTAGACACATTTTAGAACGTATCATGCAAACATATCGTTCGAGTGCTGTTTCTGGTTGTGTTAGTAATATAAGCTGTCAGAATATTGACCTTTTCTGGGTAAAATGGCTTTTTTACTGCCATTATAATGATACCTTGAAAGTGAAAGTTAAGGTAGATGTACATTACTCAAATATCATATTCCTCATGTTTCGTAAATTATGTAAAGTAATTAGCTTTACTTATTACACTTAAATAAGCAAGTCCCTTCATTTTAATCACATTTAACAAGTTATATATATATAACTTTATTGTAAACAGTAAAGGTTCATATTAATCTTTTCTACCGGTAGTTTGAGAGTCCAATACTGTACGTGCTGACTTACGTATGTTTGTGGACAAATCCGACTGAACGTAATCTATGTGTTATGTGTTTAGTCCCACAATAGTTTTACTATAAATAAAATTGAAAATTAAAACAGTTATCTCAAGTTATATTTTTACCCTCGCCGTATTGCACACATTAACGACAATTGATCAGCTATCTTTGATTAAAAAAATCCAAAATCGATGAGATAGGTTCAAGTGATTTTTTCAACGATGTACACATTTTAGGGCACGAGCAATGTCAACCATAGTGTACATAGCAGTAATTCAACACTATGTATGTGAACATAATATTAGAAATAATACTTATATGGCAGAAATTGTGCGCTTTATATTCGAAAAGTTTGGTACAGTTTTACTCAAAGTATTTTTTTTTTATGTGAAATAAACTGGTCAATAAAATAGTCCATTTATCCAGCGAGTGCACGTAGACGAGACATCATTTCTGAATAAAATAACATTCCAGTTCAGACCATCGATCAGGCAGGACGTGTTGCGGCCGTCTGGAGCAAGGTGACCCCGCAACACGTGCCGCTATCTGGAATCTCCAACCGTGGTTAGGGAAAGCCACGCTGCGCAAACATGATGTATTATGTTGTACATATATTTTTATTTTTAACGTGGTCCTAAAGAGCATGGGCGATTGATAAACGACTACTGGAAACTACTTGCCACTGCAAACTCCCGCATGTGGCAATGAGAATCTTTGGCAGCATCACGGGCACCGACGTTGGATAAACCCTAGGAGATCTACACTAGTCGTATGATGTATGGCTACCAGAGGGTCCTGAAATTACCATCATACGATGGTGTGGATAACTGAGGAGCCATATTGATGTATGGCTACCAGAGGGTCCTGAAATTACCATCATACGATGGTGTGGATAACTGAGGAGCCATATTGATGTATGGCTACCAGAGGGTCCTGAAATTACCATCATACGATGGTGTGGATAACTGAGGAGCCATTACCAACAGGGACGCGGGCATCACGGGCAACAGGATTGACCTACTTGGGACACAATTGGCGCGTCTAATCTTCTGACTGGCTAAAACGATTTCGAGCCGGCAATCGGATTGCCCTAGTAACAATTCTGCAGGCAATCCGATTGGTCAAAATCTTCTATCGAAACCATAATCTACTTGGACTTCTAATTGTCTACAGACTTTCAACGAGGGGTTACTACACCAACTCTAATCTATTGCTGCTATCAACGATAATCTGCTTTGGACGAGAGATACCAACCTTCCCCGGACTCATCTGCACTCCGTAATCTTCTATAGAAAAGCTCGCTAAAATACGCCATGCAATACAGCGAGAGTAAATAAAAACTTCTACACACAGAGGGGACGCCGTTGCGAAACAGTTATAATAGCTGCAAGGACACGGTTTCATGACCAGCCATCTGTGGAAATGCCATCATGAACAGGCAGGAAAAACACTTTACAAATTACGTTACTTCGGGCCAGTTACTTCCCTTAGATGTATTTATCGCCATTTACACCAAATAAACGCGCGTTGGAAGATTGTCATAATTATTAGATCTATTAAGTATGGACAAGTTAAATATGCACAACAGTTTAAGGTTGTAGCGTTTTCTGAATCTGAATAAGTACGTTGCGGGGTCAGTGACAACCCTGGTATGGATACTGGGTCAGTGACAACCCTGGTATGGATACTGGGAAACTTACTGCTTCGTGAAGATAAACATGTCTGCTATAAAAGTCCACAAGAAGTTACTTCTTCTTCTTCCGGTTAAGGTCAGGATTCTCAAGAGAGAATGTACATATGACCTGTGATGGGAGTGAGACAGCCGCCTCCTTCCCTGGGTATTTACAGTTAAAAATCGTTATTTCAAAATTAAAACTATGTACATGGCCTAATGGAGACTACTGAGTTGCTAGGATAGTCGCCTGGTAGTGTCCAAGGGCGACATTGAACTCCTCGATCGTAGCAACATCGGTGACTAAAGTGGGTAGGTGGATCCACTCGATGATGGTCCGGGGGTAGAAGGAGTTTTTGTATACTCTATATGTTGCTGTCGGCTGTTGTAGACGATGGCTGCCGCGGGTGCGCCTGTCGTTGGGGTGCAATATCTGGCTTGCATCTACGTCTACAATACCATGCTGTATTCTGAAAAGCATAGAGATTCGGTTCGTTCGCCATCTGTTGGCTAGTGTATCCCAAACTAGGTCCTTTACCATCTTTGTGACACATCCTGGGGTCTTGTCGTGGTAGTTGTTGCGAGCAAAGCGAGCGGCCCGTCTCTGAACTTGCTCAATCCTATTGACATCCTCTGCAAGGTAAGGGTCCCATACTGTAGAAGCGTACTCGAGCGTGGGTCTCACTAGTGAAGTGTATGCAGCTTCTCTCACGTTTTTGGTGCATCCCCGCAGATTACGTCTTAGGAAGCCTACTGTTCTTGAAGCCTTTCCAGCTGTATTTTCCACATGAGTCTTCCATGACGGGTCATTGCTGATAGTGACACGTAGGTACTTTCCACTGTCAACTGCTTCTAAAGTGTGGCTGTGGAGCATGTATGAGTTCTTCTTACAGAACTTCCTGTTAGTACCTAGATGTAGCACCGTGCACTTCTGAGGATGGAATTTCATCTGCAAAGGAATGATGATCTACCTCAAACGTACAGTATCTCTTATATAGATCCACATTTGTATATACTTTTATATAGCTATTATAGATATATATATATGTTTTAATATACTAGTAGTAGTAGTGGGTAGTCAACGTGATGTATCGCATGCGTTTACAATATGTATGTCCGATTTCTGTTTTTTTTTTTATGAAGCATTAGATTCCAAAGAGGTTTATCATATACCGTAGTAAAGAGATATTTGAAAGTAGTTCCGCCACTTAGCTCCGCCCAATCCAATCGGAACTCTTCGCCAATTTCCATACTCGGTAATAGTGGCTCGGAGAGTATTGGGTGCCGCTCAATGGTTTTTTGCATCAAAATGCAGCATTTGGTTCGGTTTTCGATTGTAGCTCTCCGCAAAATAGTGCTCTTCTATATAATGTTGTATTGATGAAAATATTGCAGATTTTTGAGTGATTTTGATCAATTTCTTGATATTTTATCGCTATGACCGATAAATTATACTTTTTAACAAAATAAATCCCGTAGTTGAAATCAAGACGTATCGGCCCCAAATAGTTTGTTCGGTCCCAAACAGTTCGTTCCATATAATGACTGATAGTTTGGAAGCATTTGTTGAGTTTTCCAATATATACTTTAATATTACGGTTGAATTGAAGGGAAAGGAGGAAGAGACATTGTAACTATGATTATATCATATTATGGGAGTGATTGTTTACCGTTTTGTCATTCGAAAGTGATATGTCAGCTGCATGCATATATGAAAGTAAATCAATTAATAAAACTCTAAACAAAGAAAGATATGCCTCATGAAGTCCATGCTGACGTCCATGGTACTTGATATATTGTTAAATTACGCTTATATGGTCTGCAAGTATATATTTTTTCTCCAATCCACAGACATTAGGGTACATCTTTGACATGAGGGTTAGTTTATTGCAAGATATAGATCTTATACATATATATCATCTAGTGAAAACATTCCAGATATCATATATTTAATATAAACAATATGAAAATAGTTTATTTAACTCTATTACTTTGTGATCAATGATTACATCAAATGTATTTATTTTATAAGGGCTATATCAGGCTTTTCTAGAAGCATCAAACATTTTTAAAATGTTAATTTCAATTTCAATCTGAGGCTCTATAGTGTGTTTTACAAAAGATGGTTTACAGGAGGAATAACTTTTATCAATGACATTTTAAACAAAAATGGAAATCTTTATTCATACGTAGAATTGAATGAACACTATAATATACAGTCCAATTTTCTTGAATATGAAGGTATTATAACTGCTGCCAGGAATTATTTGGCAAACCTGAATATTGTGCATCTAGCCTGTAACAGCCAAACCCTATTCGTCCACTAATCCTATCCTTAATTCTACAAAATGAGAAAGGCTGTCGAAACATATATGACATCATGATTAGAAATAATGTATATCCCAAAGCATTAAGTAAATAGAAAAATGAAGTAGTTAGTGTTCCAAACTTTGAATTTGAAAGATTATATGCCTTACCTTATAAAATAACAAAAGTTACCTTGGCTCAATTTAGATAGGGTCTTGGTCAACCATAGGATACTTGGAACAAATTACCTTTTATCTAAAATGAATATTATTAATAACGCTATGTGCAGCTTTTGCAAAAATACACCTGAAACTATCCAACATCTGTTTTGGAACTGTGAAACAGTAAAAGAATTCTGGTCAAAACTTCAAACTTATATTACAGAAAAATGCATTCGTAACTTTCGTAACTTTAACAGAAACAGATATTTTTATTTGGAAATAGTAAATTTGATACTGTTTTGAGTAAAATCATCATGCAAGCAAAACTTTACATTGATCGAAACAAAATGCAACTTCAAATTCCACAGCTTAACCATTTTAAAACGTATATAATATCTTTGTACAAAGTTGAGAAACTAATCGTATATAAAAACTTCAAAATGAATAAGTTTGCTATCTGTGGAACTGGAGTATAGAGATAATTTACTTAGTTGATTTTTCAAGTATCAAACTGTAGCAAATAAACTTAATGTTTTCATTCTGGGACATGCAAAGCTTAGCTTACTAATCAGAAATAACATACCCTTGCTTATATCTTGATCTTCCTTAATCAACCTTCTTGTTGTTTTTTATAGAAAAAATAATAATTTTGGAAGTTGTGAATATTTATTCCTTTAAAACTATCCTAAAACATTGTCCTTTGATAATGGATTTATATACAGATTTATTGCACATTATGGGTTATTGTTTTTTTCTCTATCCAAAATCAAAATATGAGAAAAAATCAGTGTAGCATGAAACAATGTTTATTTTTGATACTATAACATTAAAATTATCTGTGTAAAGCATGTCTGTATGTATTGACAATGTGGGTTTTACACTGGGTTTTCAAACAAAAAATATTCTTTAGGGCTGGTATCAGTCGGTAGCGCGGCGGATTTGTAACCGAAGGCCCCGGGTTCAGTCCTCCGTGGCGTCACTGAGTTATGTCGGTGTGTTCTTGACCAAGACACTTTTCCTTAGCCTCGTCCGTCGGATGGAGACGTAAACTGGGCAGTACTGTGTATCGGTCTATCCTCCGAGCACGTTAAAGAACCATAGGAATCTATTCGATAATAAGAGTAGGGTACGGTTCCCGGATTCCTATGTATCCTTCCCCTCTCTCTGGGGCAGCTCTAAATAACCTATACTGTGTTGATGAGCCATTAAACAACATTTGTTTTAATTCAATTCATACATTTATTATTGTTTTTTTCCCCATAACCTAGCACTAGTCCTTCATAATAAGACTGCATTTTATATACCATATTTCACTTTTTTTTTGTTGACATGTTTGATTTTTTAACCTTTTTTAATTTTGCCTAAATGCGAACAGTAGTCCATATGAAAAAATAAAGATCACAATAATGAAGATTAAACATAAAAAAAGCTACTGTATGATGTCTAAAAATGGATATATATATTTAAATAATTGTTATAAACTTCCATTCTTGGCATTGATCTCAGCTCTCTGAAGCGCCCAGTGAAACGATGGAGCTATTTTTTTTCAACATTTCAATTAAAGACACACCCGGTTAAAATGAGATAATAAATATAATAACAGTCGTGAAAGAAAAGAATGTAGTTAGAAGAGTTTATGGATGTGTAAACGTCTTGAAAACTGGTCGACATCACATGTTAGGTTTCATCCTGCACTAAAACGACCACTCGTTAGTCTCTGTTTGGCAACCAAGATTTAAAGGGCAAAGGTCATAGCAAAAAGAGAAGAATATGGACAAAAGAGGGCCTCAGGGAAGATTTTTGTAAATATATGGTAAACATATTTAAAAAAGACCAATTATTGTAGCAAAATAACATTGTTTTTCATTTTAAGACCAAAGGGTAATATAATAGCGCCTTAAAGACGATGAATTGGAAAGAGGGCCTCAGGGAAGATAATTTTACTAACTGGGCCACTGTCTTCTAAGAGCATTCAATGCATTACAATATTAGGTAAAATATTTTATAAGAGGCTCATTATTGCAAAACCAAAAGAGGGAAACGGCTTTCAAAGAAGAAAAGAGGGCCTCATGAAAGATTTTATTGCTAAATGGGCAATTGTCTTGTAATAGCTTCTTTCCATCATGGTCGTTTCCAGACATGCTCTAACTTATGATTTTCGATTGTTTAAATTGAATTTGATTACATTGAATTAAATTCAAAATTTAGAAATACTTAAAAAAATGCTTAATCCAGCTCTTTTTCCAAACAAATTTTTACTCCCACCAGGATTTGAACCTGGGTCTTCTACCCTAAAAGGATAGATGTGTTTACCGATTACACCATAGAAGTGGTACATGTTTGTACTAAGAGCAAATGAACTAAAAAATTAAACTGAAGTTTCTAATTTCACAGCAAAGTTAGCCCTGGCAACAGGGATTCATTTTGAATTCCAAACAATTTGACGAGGGATCAACGAAGTCAGTGTCACATATTGCAAATACAACTGATGATAACACCATTTTAACCGAAATTTTGATCGGCAATTGGCTACTAATGACAACCCTGACGCCTATTTGTTGTGCTTATAATATAAAGCAAATATAAATATGTGCCTAATAAATAAATAATTTTATATATGCAATTAATATAACATTTAAGCATGAAATGATTTAGATGTGAGTTGGCTGATGGGAGTCATCTGACGGAAGCTGGCAACATCCGTAAGATGGGGGTCATCAACATGAACCTGGTGGTTCAGTAAATTGGTTAGCTGGTTGTTTGAATGATTTACGTCATTTTTAGCACATGTTAGGCCATATATGATGATAGTCATCCATGGTGGGGGCACGCCACTTTTACTTGGGTAGAAATAGTAGTGTATACCTTCTGCCCATCTGAAAGGACACGCTTTCTTATTTATTCCAACTCGCAGTGAGAGAGTCGAGGTTTCAAACCATCCAAGCCACGGATGCAGTAAATCAGAATCAACCTTCTCAGCACATTAACATTTAGGGCACTGCTCCCCGATTCAGATGTAACCTTTCTTAATTTTTTTTGGGCCCAGGTATGGTTATATAAAATGTGTAACCTGTTGCTATAAATACTAAAATAATTTCCTCTACTTTAACAAGGGCTTGCAACCTTCTACTAGATACGTATCATACGATGTATCTGTAGGCAGCATTTAAAATAATTAGTGACTGTCCCGTTCATTTGTTTTGTACAATTTAAATTAATTTGGTGCATATAGTATATATTAACCATTACGGTCTCTTTCAGCTTAAATCCACGTGTATAAATCATGTCACGGTCTCTTTCAGCGTAAATCCACGTATATAAATGACGTCACCGTCTCTTTCAGCGTCCACGTATATAAATGACGTCAACGTTTCTTTCAGCGTAAATCAACATATAAATGATGTCACCATCTCTTCCAGTGTGGATTCAGTGTAAATCCACATATAGTAACTTCACTGTTAATTTCAGGTTGAATTTGCATATAAAAACATCACTGTTCATCCATATATCTTATTCATTGACAAAACTAAGGAAAGATGACATGTTTTTTTGCAGTATTTCTCACTGTATTGCAATGTAATGTGTCTTAATAAATCCATTTTGCACATGAAGAAGGTGTATATAGTACTGGTTCTACCCAGGAATCATGTGGTCTGGTCTACATCCATCACTAAAAACCAACCATTTATATAATCATGTTGGGCTCTGTTTTTAAATCAAAAATACCATAAAAAGAAGTGGTGCGAAGTAGGAATTAACATTGTGAGGCTGTTCATTTAAGATTAAATCTTTAAAAATACAAAAAAGTAAGTATAGAAAACTGTCTTTATCATCTGTTATATTGTTATTATCTTCTGTTATATTGTTATTGTCATAATCTTCTGTTATATTGTTATTGTTATCATCTTCTGTTATATTGTTATTGTTTTTCATTTTAAACCTGTTAAATGTTTTTGCTTCCAAGGTTTAATGGCTACTATGCACTTGTGCCCTTCTCAATTTGTAAGGCTTAAGTGGTTAAAAATGTTAAGTCTTCATTTTGGTGGAGGATACATTTAGCAGCTTCAACGCCATATTAAAACCTTGGGTGCATATTTTTGTTGTTTCTTCAGGTAGCAGCTACACTTACCGTTTGAAATTTGTCCTACAAGGTATGTTACTACGCTTCCCTAGCACTTCACCTGATGTCAATATGGTTAATGGATGGATCAACATCTTATGGATGAGAAATATAAATTTGGAGTATATTGAACCACTTTAAAATTTTGTCAATCATATTTATGATTCTGATTAAAACAGTTTCCATGTTAATATCAAGTTTATATTTCATAAATGTAATTGCAGTGAACTATTAATATTAGTAGTGTATCAATAACATTCTCCTGAGAAAATGATGGCATAGTTATTGAAATTGTATGACATTGTATCTTTTATTGCTTTATTCATACCTTCACACTTGCCAGGCACTATGTAATATTTATAGCATAGTTTTTCGAGTATATACTATTTATACTGGTTCTCGAGGGCCGTAGTCCGAGAGTGCAGTATAAATGGCATACAAGAAAAACATGCTATAAATGTTTTGTACCATAGCGATTAATCCAACTACGCGCGTGCAAGAAGTTTTAAGGCATTGCATTTTTCAGTAATAACAACAGCTTGAACCAATCAAAAAATAGCGTTATCACACGGCATGAGCATGACCCTTGTTTAGTTATTGCAGCCAATCGCCTTTGTATAGTATTGGGCAAATTCAATGTGAAGGAGTGCTGTTTTGGTAATAGTTTAGTCATTTTGATTGACAAGTTGGGTGTAAACATTACAACTGTGCACGTGTAAAATGACAAGTTGTGTGTAAACATTACAACTGTGCATGTGTAAAATGACAAGTTGTGTGTAAACATTACAACTGTGCACGTGTAAAATGACAAGTTGGGTGTAAACATTACAACTGTGCACGTGTTGAGTCGACCATGGTATTACTGCCGAATCTTTAATTTATAGCATGGCTGAAATATACCGGCATTTATAGCACGGCTGAAATATAGCTGAAATATACCGGCATTTATAGCACGGCTGAAATATACCGGCATTTATAGCACGGCTGAAATATACCGGCATTTATAGCAAGGCTTAGACTCAGATCTTCATGTTTATGAAATTATATCATAAGCAAGAACAAAGGAAAAGCGTTAGAGCTATGGTACAAACATATTATAGTAACCTAAGCATGGGACTTTCAACAGACAATATTTCAAATTGTGATATATAAAAAGACCACAAATAGAAGTGGTGACAAGCAGGAAGACAAAGAGACTTCTAAAAGAAGACTTCTAAAGTTGTCTTCAGGAATGCTTTCAGAACCTGCTACATGTAAGATTGTTAGCATGCAATAAAAATATGCGTGCATAGATGAATTATAAGTAGAACTAAAACACGTGCAGATAGCTGTGCATGCACTTTAAATTCTGATTTCTGTTCCCAGTAAAGAATAATACACATCATAAGCTTGTCCGCTATTTTAACTAAAATAGGTTTAGGCATCTAGGTTTAATTATTATATAGAGTTTAATTAACATTGTTGAAGTGATACGGGAAATAATTCCCGAGTGAGAAAGATTCTTGCGATATAGAAACGAGTGCGTTTTCGCACGAGTTTCTATGTCACAAGAATATTTCTCACGAGTGAATTATTTTCCATATCACGACAAAAAAGTTAATTAAACTATATACTATATATTTTGTGATGAATTTCTTTTCAATCGTCTTTTGACACAAGTATTCCTTCTTCTGTCACTCCTTTGGCGACAGCGCGGAGTAATATCATTACGTCAATTCGTGACGTAATATCGTGACGTCTATTGTTTAATTCATAACATTTGGCTACTATGCTATCTTGCACACTAGGCGAGATAGCACAGTAGAGGAAGGGATATGTTATAGATTTTCTCGAACTGGGAAATTTCTATAATTCATCACAGAATATATAATATAAATTGTTTTATTCTAAGTTGAAGGAAAAATATGTTTCATATTAATTGTATACTGTTAAGAACTTTGAATTTGTATTTTCATTGGCATAATGTATTATTAGATATCCAGTCCTTAGATGGATTCCTGGTGAAGTTTGAGGAAACCAGAGGAGATATGCCAGTGCCTTTTGATGGGGTGCCTTTTATTCAGCTGGGCACTGAAGTGAGGGAATGTCATCAAGGCCTAGACCGGAAGGGCAAGTTGAAAAAAGAGAAGAAATCTTTGAAGGAAGGGTTAGAGGTATTCAATTATCTAAATATATATAATTCCTTTTTTTTTTTGTGTAACCTGTCAAGTGAGTGTAATTATGTGTTACAAATTATGTATGTAATGATGAGAAACTGTAAAAGTTTAAATCAATAAAGTATCTATCTATCTATCTATTCATACCATTCCATGGTTCCCAGATATAATAATGGGTTTGCCCTCAATTAGAAAACAGTGGGCAGAACTAAAAAAAATGGAATTCAGGGTATCTGAGGAGCAAAATGCCAAAATGCAACACTAAAAAGCAAGAAACATCCTGATGATGATTTAACAATACCTAATTCTTTGAAAAGATGGGGTAGTGAAACAACGCAAGATAATTGGCTACAGAATATAAAAAAGAATAAAAATATCGGACAGGGAAAGCAGCATTCAAGGACGACAGTCAACTACAAAACACAAAAACAAACACGCAAACAGACAAACGAAAAGACAAAAGAAATAAAAAATGCAAACGACATCCTTTAAACCTAAGTAGGGGTAGTGAAACAACGCAAGATAATTGGCTAAAGAATATAAACCTAAGTAGGGGTAGTGAAACAACGCAAGATAATTGGCTAAAGAATATAAACCTTAGTAGTGGTAGTGAAACAACCTATGCAAGATAATTGGCTAAAGAATATAAACCTTAGTAGTGGTAGTGAAACAACCTATGCAAGATAATTGGCTAAAGAATATAAACCTAAGTAGGGGTAGTGAAACAATCTATGCAAGATAATTGGCTAAAGAATATAAACCTAAGTAGGGGTAGTGAAACAATGCAAGATAATTGGCTAAAGAATATAAACCTAAGTAGTTTTAAAGCATTATAAACAAATATAATGACCTTCAAGGTGACTAAATGCACGATGATGGCAATTTATCAGTTTTATATCATTGACATTTTGTTCTTTTAAAATATGGGTCATATTTGAAACCAAATTTGACATACTATGGAGTTTTGAATACTAGGAGTTGCTAATAACAGAGAACGATACTGTATGTACTTGAAACTTTGTACTGTTACAACAGTTTGATAGCTAATACAAGACTGAATTAGTAATTGTGTGTGACTTTCTACTCAAGGAAGCAGGATATAGACAGCCACTGGATGAAACCATAATAGCCAAAATAAAGGAACTTGTAAGAGAAGATGGTGTAAGGAATGCGGCTGAAATAAACATATCGACTTGTTCGCTAAGAAATGTGTACCTGAATGTCCTGCAACCAACCGTAGGTTTAACCCAACGATGCAGGATATTAGAAACCACATGTATGCAGCACTGAACTGTGATAGGTATTTCATTTATAAATTACCTATTAGGAGTACTTGACAAAGAATTTCTTTAATTTCATTGTAAAGTCCTGGAAAGAAAATATGTGTTCTACAAATGAACTTCTTCAGCAAAAGGGGGTTTAACAATGACAAATTAACATCATGAAAATGCTATTACGTAACTTTGTTCTATTGTCTATGCATCTGTACATCCGTCCGTCCATCCATGCGTCCGTCCACAATTTGCTTGTGGACACGATAGAGGCCACATTTTTCAAAGGATCTTTACCAAACTTTCCATGTTTGTTTCTGTGTTTTGTGGGTGACTGTCCTCCTTGAATGCTACTTTACCTGTCCGATCTTTTTATATTTCTTTCAGTGTCTTTATATCAATGAAAGCTCGGACGCCTTCGAAAACCGGCCAAATTTGATTAGTAAAGACCTATCTGGTATCTATCCTATCTGGTCTGTAACTGTGTCGTGTATAGAGGTTAGTAACACCAGAGTTATGGCCCTTATTTTGCAGAAAAATGGCAAATTCTGCCTAATGAACAAGTTTGAAAACCACTCATATCGGATAATGGATACTAGAGTTATGGCCCTTGATTTAATGAAAAAATCCTATAATTTGTAATCAAGAAAATGCTATTGTATTCACCAGATTGTCTGTTCAACCTTGAGCTTGTAAACACTAAACATTAGTTTTCTTAAAGTTAAGCTTGATTATATTGCACCAAGCGTTTAATTTAATTAATTCTTAATACCATTAGTTTTCTTATAAGAAATATTTTAGTTTTGACTCAGGTGAGCGATATAGTGCCATCTTGGCCCTCTTGTTTACATTCTTTATAGCATTTTTTGAATGCTTTATTTAAAAAATCCCCTTCAATTTGCACAAAATACTTTCAAATGTGTTTTTTTCACAGAGTTAACTAATAAGAAAAAACGTAACTTTGGAAAAGTAAAGACAAAGGACTTTTTTGTAGGCTATTTGAACCACAGTTCTTTGATCCACATGTTCTGTAATACAGTTTTCATATGTCTTGTTTTCATATTGTATTTTCTATATTCATACATCACTGTAAGTATATTTTGTTGGCGGTGGATGCTTACCTTTAGAGCAAAGACACGGTTTCAATCCATTTCCACCGTGTTGTATGCTTTTGCTTGAAATGCATTCTCAATGTGCCATTTTTGCCTTGTAAATTTCAGTCATTTTCGACCAATTATTTTTGTTAACAAGATTTTAATGAAACTAAATTAACAGATACTAATTAACACAAACTGAAAAAACGATTCTTTTTTCTTTTCTTTTTTTTTAATTTTCGTATCCAGAAACAAACTTAAAAAGGAATTTGAAATCGATTTTTTCCTGGAAAATTACTATATGCCTTCCCAAAATTAAATATGCACTGCAGCAAATGACATCCTTAAAAAAATTAGTGGATCAGACAATATGCAATATTTTGAAGTACACATTTTTGTTGAACCCGTTTACAATGAGCAGTGAGCTCGACATACATGTAGCTCTCACAATGGCAGTTGAGTCTATATGTATGCATGTGTGCATCCCATCCTATCTGGTCTATAACTGTGTCGTGTATAGAGGTGATTTGATATAATTTGGCATGAATAATCACCATTAGAAGATGGAAAAAAAATGAAATAAAAATGTATTAAAAACAACTAAATAAAACAATTAATGAATAAATATAGCAAATACTTTTTTTTTAAAATAAATAATGTGTTGCGCACAAACCCGGGCCTCTAACTCAAAGGTCAAGGTCACACTATCAATATTATTACCCTTTTTGTACAAGGGCAAATACTCAATGTTAAACATTTTGTATAAGATATATCTCAGTAACTAAAGATACTTCACAAAAATGTTCTCCATAAACAACATGACATACACAGGTTCCATAACTCTAGTCTTTTGTTTACCTAATTTATCCCCACTTTTGTACATAAGTAAAAGTCTCCTTATTTCAGGAACTATTTAATATACTGCCTTGCAACTTGGCATACTTGTTCTCCATCATTATTGCACTGAGGATTATGCTACTTAATTTGATCGCACTCAGTGACACCAATGTCATATGTCTTTAAAATCAGTATTTTGTGTTCAATTTCTTCTAATGCTATGCAACAACCTTGGCATTGGTCCTCTATACTCTACTGACCATAACCTTGAATGTCGTCCATTTACATACTGTGGGCATCTATTCTTTGTATGCACATGCATATGTAGGGTATCAAGCAGGCACTGACCAATCACAGCAATCTGTAAAAAGTACTGGTTCTCAAATCAGCGAGCCTGCAACCATAGTTTCTATCACCGATTTTAACACACTGTATTTAACTAGAAATCAGTCAATAAAAGCTTGGTTAAATATGGTAACTAGAAAACCCGGTAGTAGTAATACAAGAATAGTAAACTGAACTTACCTGATTTTGAGTAAACTTTAAAATACCAGTAAACTAGCTATAGGATTGTAATGTTCCACTACATTCATTAATTTGTTATGTAATTGCTTAAGTGTTATAGTAGCATGTTACAATTTTAGCTACTAGGTGAATATAGACAAATCTGGGGATCACAAAATTGATCTATGTGTACAGGTGGTCTGTTTTTAGAGTTAAAATTACTCTTTAAATGATCTTAATTTGAAGGGGGTCCTTCTTTAACACTGGTTTGACTGTAAACACTTCTGTTTATTATTTACAGTTGATAAAAGTTCTTGTGTAACTGATTTTCTTGATTATATTTAGGTATAACAATGATGATCAACACAATCTGATGGTACTAATCAACTCCTGGAAAGAACCCTGGAGACAAATAGTTTTTCCAACCTGCGTATGTATTACTTAATTTTTTGGACAAATTGCTGAGAAATTGCTGAACTCAACTGATTGAACACCAGCTTTTCTATCTATAGGTGTATGTAATTATTATATTAAATGTAATACAACAACTTAAAGATCTACTTGGGTCTTTATGAAGAAAATGTTACATTCCAAATTAAAATGATCGATGAATGAAAGAGGCACGCTAATGAAATCAGGCACCTCATCTAATGCACCACAAAGAACAACTATGGAACACCATGACTGTCTCCCGTTGCATTTTTAATTATATGCAGTAGTAGTAGTAGTAACAACATACGTGGTACGTGTACTTTATATGCAGTGCATCGTTCAATAAAAGCAGTAAAGTTTTCAATATACGTGGTGCTTTAACCCGTATACGTGGTACTCTGGTATTTATACGCAGTACAACTTTTAATATATGCAGTAGTATTTTCAATGTAAGTGGTGCTTAATTCAGCTATTTATGTTTGGTGCAACGCGCAATATACGTGGTGCATATAATTCTATATGCAGTGCTTATACTTTTATGTTCACTGCATTCCTCTTTATGTTGATGAGGTTCGCTTTTTCGGAAATACAACGGACATTACCACCGACAACAACCAAAATAGGATATATCGCAAGGAGTAAGTTCTCGTGCTCACCGCTGTGAAAAAATGTTGTCTGTATGGCAATGCATAGTTTCATTTCGTTTCAGTATTGATTACAAACTGATTTCGAATAAATTAAGTTATATATTTCATATCTGTATAGTCAATTCAATATTAAATTAAATAAATAATTTGAAGAACTATTTATTTAATATTAAGTTATATAGTTTTGTGATGTAATGTTAGATACGGCCACACGAAAAGATTGCCATGTTAAACTGAAATGTTTTACAATAAAAAGCTTGTTTTCTCTCGTTTTTTCAATATTTATTATAAAAGACAGAGATCATATATTAAACACGCCATTGCTACTAAAGCGAGGCGCCCGAGTGAACCACATTGGAGGCAACATAATGACAACTCAGCCGCCCAGGATGACAAGTCCACCGATCAGGATGACATAATGACAACTCAACCGCCCAGGATGACAAGTCCACCGATCAGGATGACAAGTCAACCAATTAGAATGACAAGTCAGCTGATCACGATGACAAGTCAACCAACCATAATATACAAGTCAACCAATCAGGATGACAAGTCAGCCAACCATAATGGCAAGTCAACAAACCAGAATGACAGGTCAACCAACCAGAATGACAAGTCAACTGATCAGGATGACAAGTAAACCGATCAAGAAGACAAGTCAACCGATCTGGATGACAAGTCAACCAACCATAATGACGAGTCTACCAATTAGAATGACAAGTCAACCGATCAGGATGGCAAGTCAACTGAGTAGGATGACAAGTCAACTGATCAAGATGAGTCAACCGATGAGGATGACGAGTCAAATAACCATAATGGCAAGTCAACTACCCATAATGGCAAGTCAACCAACCAGAATGACAAGTCAACCGATCAGGATGACAAGTCAACTGATCAAGATGACAAGTCAACAAAGTATAATGGCAAGTCAACTACCCATAATGGCAAGTCAACCAACCAGAATGACAAGTCAACCGATCAGGATGACAAGTCAACTGATCAAGATGACAAGTCAACAAAGTATAATGGCAAGTCAACTACCCATAATGGCAAGTCAACCAACCAGAATGACAAGTCAACCGATCAGGATGACAAGTCAACTGATCAAGATGACAAGTCAACAAAGTATAATGGCAAGTCAACTACCCATAATGGCAAGTCAACCAACCAGAATGACAAGTCAACCGATCAGGATGACAAGTCAACTGATCAAGATGACAAGTCAACAAAGTATAATGGCAAGTCAACTACCCATAATGGCAAGTCAACCAACCAGAATGACAAGTCAACCGATCAGGATGACAAGTCAACCAACCATAATGACGAGTCTACCAATTAGAATGACAAGTCAACCGATCAGGATGGCAAGTCAACTGAGTAGGATGACAAGTCAACTGATCAAGATGAGTCAACCGATGAGGATGACGAGTCAAATAACCATAATGGCAAGTCAACTACCCATAATGGCAAGTCAACCAACCAGAATGACAAGTCAACCGATCAGGATGACAAGTCAACTGATCAAGATGACAAGTCAACAAAGTATAATGGCAAGTCAACTACCCATAATGGCAAGTCAACCAACCAGAATGACAAGTCAACCGATCAGGATGACAAGTCAACTGATCAAGATGACAAGTCAACAAAGTATAATGGCAAGTCAACTACCCATAATGGCAAGTCAACCAACCAGAATGACAAGTCAACCGATCAGGATGACAAGTCAACCAACCATAATGACGAGTCTACCAATTAGAATGACAAGTCAACCGATCAGGATGGCAAGTCAACTGAGTAGGATGACAAGTCAACTGATCAAGATGAGTCAACCGATGAGGATGACGAGTCAAATAACCATAATGGCAAGTCAACCAACCAGAATGACAAGTCAACCGATCAGGATGACAAGTCAACTGATCAAGATGACAAGTCAACAAAGTATAATGGCAAGTCAACTACCCATAATGGCAAGTCAACCAACCAGAATGACAAGTCAACCGACCAGAATGACAAGTCAACCGATCAGGATGACAAGTCAAATGATGAAGATGACAAGTCAACCAACCATAATGGCAAGTCAACCAACCAGAATGACAAGTCAACCAACCAGAATGACAAGTCAACCGATCAGGATGAGAAGTCAACTGATCGGAATGACAAGTCAACCAACCATAATGACAAGTCAACCAGTCATAATGATAAGTCAACAAAACAGAATGACAAGTCAACTGACCAGAATGGCAAGTCAAACAACCATAATGGCAAGTCAACAAACCAGAATGATGAGTCAACCGATCAGGATGACAAGTCAGCCAACCATAATGACAAGTCAACCAATTAGAATGACAATAAAGCCAACCGATGAGGATACATTTGGACCGTTCATTATGTCAATACCGAACATAAGACGGCTCCGGCGTTCCATACAGACGACATTTTTCACAGCGGTTAGCACGAGAACTTACTCCTTTTGCGATTTACCCTATTTCGATTATTGCCGGTAATGTCCATAGTATTTTCGAAAAAGCGAACCTCATCAACATAATCCACTGAACACTGCATATAGAGTTATATGCACCACGTATATTGCGCGTTGAACCAAACATAAATAACTGAATTAAGCACCACTTATATTGAAAATACTACTGCATACATTGAAATGTGCACTGCATATAATGTCTAATGCACAACGTATATTAAAAATGCTACTGCATATATTAAAAGTTGTACTGCATTTAAAGACCAGAGTACCACGTATATGTGTTAAAGCACCACATATATTCAGTAGTTTCAGAGGAGTAGTCGCTACAAAAAAAGTTTACGGACGGACAGACGGACGCCGGACGCCGCACCACGGCATAAGCTCTGCTGATCTCTGATCAGTCGAGCTAAAAACTGGATGTAAGTTTCATTTTGTCTTTTACTACAAAAGTCATGTATGTTTGTATGAAAATACTAGCGTTTTTGCAGTATGAGCTTTAAAGGGACACACGGCAATCTTGAATTGTTAATTTTTGAAGTGTTAATCATTAAAATTAGCACCTAAATTTATTAGTCCAATATAATTTTGACTTTAAACATGATCACATCTATATAGATAAAATTTTGGCTTTTCAATTTTTCTTTGTTATTTTGCCATAGGTTTAAATATATTATTGGTGCAATATATTCAACAGTTAGTAATATGCAAAAAGAATTTGATTTGAAATACTCTTATAATTAATATTAATGTCTTATAATTATATAATTATTATAGTTATTGTATAAATACAAGTTCTCTAGAAAAGTTAAAGGGATATTGCAAGTTTAAAAAAAAAGTAAAACAATTGCCGTGTGTCCCTTTGAAAAAAAAGAATATTTTCAGATTAAGAATATTCATATATAAATGCCTGCAAGTTTCATTCGTCTATGACAATTCTGAAAAGAAGTTATTTTTTTAGAATTTCCAGTGTGTAAATTGCTCGGATTTGGGGCCATTTTCTTAAATACAGGTAAAACGGCCATCGCTATAAAAAAAAAATCTTGCATTATTTCAGTGGGTTTTACTGTTGATGTTTAAGATATAGTTTGCAAATTAAGACCCAAATTAGCTTTTGACAGTTTTTCTTTTTTTAACTTTTGTATGGAAACTAGAAATATCTGTAAAATGGTTCTATTTATGGCATCGGGTTAAAATTAAAATAAAAAAACTTTTTTTTCATTTTAGAATTGGAATAAATATATTAATATTGCAAAGCAACTGCACATGGTTCTTTATAATTAAGTTTCATTCTGGTAACTAGCTTATTTTTTTTATTTTTTTTATTTCAGTGAATGCGGACCAATGACAATTCAAGCTTTTTTAAGTTTTTCTCATGACTTTGGCACACTCATCAAACGTGGACTTCATGCAAGCAGTGTTTAAGTTAGAGCCTTCAAACTTGCAGATACTACAGATCTAAGGTAGGCGTTAACTTGTATGTAATCTTAACGGTTAAATCTGCAGGAATGGTTCCATATAGGACTTGAACTGGGAACCAGGGGGTCAAAATGGTAGTTGCCGAAAGTAGTCCCAAATACAGTTGACAGTAGTGTTATTTGAGATGTTGTGTGAATGAAAGTACACTCCACAGGTAGTGGTGATTAATATTTGTGCGTAGAGAGTAGATTCCCAGATATTTTGCTTCAAGAATCGGGTAAATCAGAGCTGAGACAAATGAATGGCACTACGTTTTGTGAGGTAAGTTTTGTTTGTGTTCTTCATCAGATTTGACCTGAATTGGCCTAGAATTGATACCTACTTTCACTTTGACCAAAATTCTGAATGTGGAAGCCGAGATGGAGCTTGATTTTTTGCTATGTCTGTTGGGCTAGCTATGAAGATAGTTTACTGACAGTTTCGAGTATGACGGAGTATCAGTGTCATGTGTGACACCATATTAGGCTATACTGTAAGTCTATGGGAAATTAATAGTGGTCCATTTCCATATGTGAGTGCAAGGAAAGATAACTCTGCGTGGAGATTGGATATTCCCATGTAAGTGTAAAGCATGGTGGCATGTGGCTGCCATCGAGATGATTCAGTTGTGATACTATTTTCTGCTGTTGAGACGACTTTTAAACCCTTATAAGAAAAACTACTCAAACATATCTCAAAAAATATATTTGCCAACTTGCCGTAAAGTCGAGATAATGATCTGAAGTGACAGTCAAGTTAGTTATAAATAGATTTCTTTGCCTTTTGGAATACTCTGTCTTTTTTGTCTGTCTGGGATAGTAATTAATGTACACAGTGCAATAATATTATATCAAACCAAACAACAATATATTAAATTGCTGAAAAACACACAAAAAAACATAAACTTTCAAAGTTTAGCAAATCTTGCTGCACACATTCAGTTCCCTCTTAAAGGTACTAAAGGCGATCTTGAAGAAGTACGGACATTAATCAAAATACAAATACAATCATAATAATACAATCATAATAATGTGTTTAAGTTTGATATGCATTAAACTAGGTCCAATGTTTGGTATAGTTTAAATATTTGTGAAAATCTCTATCCCACCATCCATAGGCAAACAGATATACATGACAAAGTATATAATTATGTAACTTACATATTTTGAGAATCCAAACTCGATAGAAACAATACAAATGGCTTTAACAAGCCAGACCAAAGCCCAAAACTGGAGTCAAATTAGGAGTCAACCAACTCATAAATTCATTTTACACATATTTAATCATGGATATTCTAGGAACACATTACGCGGTCGGAGTATTAACTTTCATACCCCATCCAACCCCTTCTCTTAGAAGCTAAAACGGGGTTGACTGGGGCATGAAATAAACTCTTAATTTCGGCTTGAAAAGTTTGCATGTTATAAAATTAAAACAATTAATAGGTAATTTTAAACAAGCTATCGCATTTTTTTCAGTAAAGGATGTTGTTAAACGTGTTTTGTTGTCACAATATCCGTTATAAAATCCTACTTATATAAGCTTTCCAATGGCTTAATGGAATTAAGGCGGGACCACGTGATAGAAACAATACAAATGGCTTTAACAAGCCTGACCAAACCCCAAAACTGGAGTCAAATTAGGAGTCAACCAACTCATAAATTCATTTTACACATATTTAATCATGGATATTTTAGGAACACATTACGCGGTCGGAGTATTAACTTTCATACCCCATCCAGCCCCTTCCCTAAGAAGCATAAACGGGGTTGACTGGGGCATGAAATAAACTCTGAATTTCGGCTTGAAAAGTTTGCATGTTATAAAATTAAAACATTTAATAGGTAATTTTAAACAAGCTATCGCATTTTTTTCAGTAAAGGATGTTGTTAAACGTGTTTTGTTGTCACAATATCCGTTATAAAATCCTGCTAATATAAGCTTTCCAATTGCTTAATGGAATTAAGGCGGGACCACGTAATGACGTGAATATGTCCTTATTTTTAATCTGCACATATACATTATTATTTGACCTGAACACCTTGTTATATGACCAGAAGACTCGGCTATAGTGTTTGATATATAATCATTAATATTAATTCATAGGATGCTTTAAGGCTCTCATAAATTATGGTTTTGTGATCAGTGTACACTTTAATTGATTTGTATGTACAACTGTTTGCAATATAACCGCTTTTAAACTTATTTTTATGATCGTGCATAACAAACAAGTTGTCATCGAGATTTCCAGACAAAACGTTTCATAAACAATAATTAAACCAAAGGTAGCTTTTCGCGGCTTCATTTAATGCTTATGCATGTTTCATAAGAAACTGAATCCCACTATTTACACGAATCAGTCTTCCAGATCTCCTCCAGTTCCTTTAAAATCGGAAATCGGTTCCGAGTAAGAAATAACTAAAAATAAACAGGGTCGATATACATTACATTTATATAGCGACCCTGAAAAAGACTAACGTGACAGTCTAGAATGGAACTGTAGAGCATTTTTATGACTTTATGTTGAGGCAGCAAAGATATTTGTCATGCTATTTATCGAGAACTTTTGTTTTAAGTCGACATATAAGGGCTTAAAAGTCGTCTTAGTTTCTGAAGTTATTAACGTGACTGTATTATCCCGACTGCAGCCACATGCCGTCATAGGAAAGACAACAATTACAAACATGATTGCGTTCATGGAAAATAAAACTACACATCTCTGTATTTTGTATTTTCTTCACACTGAATATTCTGTTTCCAGCAATAACAATGATAATGTTTATCCAAGAATATAAAATTTAAACCACAAGATGCCCAGTGTTATTTATTTTAAAGGCATATTTGTGTTCATGATGTGATTGGCAGGCAAGATAAGATGTGTACAGTATACTGTCAAGGAGTAATCACATTTATTAGCCAGTATGGGAGTGCAAAAAGATAGAAAGTGTTGTCTCCCTTTAACCATTTGTGTTCAGTACTGTAATGGAGTAATGAACCTAACTTTAGCATTCCAGATCAGTGGTCTGTAGATATAGAATGAGTTGCCTCCCTTGAACCATCTTTTAAAGAATATTACAACTTGATATGCTATATAAATTTGATTTGACTTTATTTAAGATTTTGATCTCTTGATGTGCTACTTTTGTTTACATAATACCTTACTTCAGTAGCATGCTTTGAGAATCGTGAGTCTTGTGATTAAATTGATTAAAGAAATAACACATTTAAGTAGCTGATATCCAGTAATATCATCTTAATTTATTACACAGGAAAAATATCTAGGTACGGAATTCATATGTTTTACATATGTGCCACATATGTATTCTACATATGTATTTCATATTATATATATATAAATACATGTAGTGCTATTTATTGATAATTATTGAGCCAAACAATGATTTATGCTGCACAAACTTAACAATTTTCATATTCAATCTAATAAAACGATTTTTTGTTACAAATGAAGTTTAAACTTTAATCATGTTGAATTGAGTATATTAAACTGTATTTACGCAACATAATTCGTTGGTTTTATATGCCCTGCAATTTTTACTGTTAACTTTGAGAGCAATCTAGTCTCGCACAATCGAAACAAAAATAAATGTGTTAATCCAGTTACTCTGTTTACATTATTACTAACTTTATTCTCGGTTATAGTCATCTCTGAAGTTCGGGGGTCTCTCTCCACATACACACTCACACTTAGTTGTTCGATATGAAAATTAATTATTTCCGTAAAACAAAAAGATTGCGGATATTGCTCCAATGTTTATCTATGTTTCTTTTGCCCACAGTTTTTAAATTGGGACCATAATTATGTCGCTGATCGTGGAATTATATGACAAAACATAGGCATAAGACCCCCCCCCCCCCCCCATTGTATTGTACAACTAGCTCTGAGATTTGATTGTACAACTAGCTCTGAGATTGACATTCAATCTTGAGCTTGTTTTGATTGTACAGCTAGCTCTGAGACTGACATTCAATGTCGAGCTTGTTTTGATTGTACAACTAGCTCTGAGACTGACATTCAATCTCAAGCTTGATTGTACAGCTAGCTCTGAGACTGACATTCAATGTCGAGCTTGTTTTGATTGTACAAATAGCTCTGAGATCAAAATTCACTGTCCAGCTTGTTTTGATTGTACAGCTAGCTCTGAGACTGACATTCAGTGTCGAGCTTGTTTTGATTGTACAACTAGCTCTGAGACTGACATTCAATCTCAAGCTTGATTGTACAGCTAGCTCTGAGACTGACATTGAATGTCGAGCTTTTTTGATTGTACAACTAGCTCTGAGATTGACATTCAATCTTGAGTTTGTTTTGATTGTACAGCTAGCTCTGAGATCAAAATTCACTGTCCAGCTTGTTTTGATTGTACAACTAGCTCTGAGATCAAAATTCACTGTCCAGCTTCTTTTGATTGTACAGCTAGCTCTGAGACTGACATTCAATGTTGAGCTTGTTTTGATTGTACAACTAGCTCTGAGACTGACATTCAATGTCAAGCTTGATTGTACAGCTAGCTCTGAGACTGACATTCAATGTCAAACTTGTTTTGATTGTACAACTAGCTCTGAGATTGACATTCAATCTTGAGTTTGTTTTGATTGTACAACTAGCTCTGAGATTGACATTCAATCTTGAGTTTGTTTTGATTGTACAGCTAGCTCTGAGATCAAAATTCACTGTCCAGCTTGTTTTGATTGTACAACTAGCTCTGAGATCAAAATTCACTGTCCAGCTTCTTTTGATTGTACAGCTAGCTCTGAGACTGACATTCAATGTTGAGCTTGTTTTGATTGTACAACTAGCTCTGAGACTGACATTCAATGTCAAGCTTGATTGTACAGCTAGCTCTGAGACTGACATTCAATGTCAAACTTGTTTTGATTGTACAACTAGCTCTGAGACTGACATTTAATGTCGAGCTTGTTTTGATTGTACAGCTAGCTCTGAGATTGACATTCAATCTTGAGCTTGTTTTGATTGTACAACTAGCTCTGAGACTGACATTCAATGTCAAGCTTGATTGTACAGCTAGCTCTGAGACTGACATTCAATGTCAAACTTGTTTTGATTGTACAACTAGCTCTGAGATTGACATTCAGTCTTGAGCTTGTTTTGATTGTACAACTAGCTCTGAGATTGACATTCAATCTTGAGCTTGTTTTGTTTGTACAACAAGCTCTGAGATTGACATTCAATCTTGAGTTTGTTTTGATTGTACAGCAAGCTCTGAGATCAAAATTCACTGTCAAGCTTGTTTTGATTGTACAACTAGCTCTGAGGCTGACATTCATTCTTGAGCTTGTTTTGATTGTACAACTAGCTCTGAGATTGACATTCAATCTTGAGCTTGTTTTGATTGTACAACTAGCTCTGAGATTGACATTCAATCTTGAGTTCGTTTTGATTGTACAGCAAGCTCTGAGATCAAAATTCACTGTCAAGCTTGTTTTGATTGTACAACTAACTCTGAGATCAAAATTCACTGTCCATCTTGTTTTGATTGTACAGCTAGCTCTGAGACTGACATTCAATGTTGAGCTTGTTTTGATTGTACAACTAGCTCTGAGACTGACATTCAATCTCAAGCTTGATTGTACAGCTAGCTCTGAGACTGACATTCAATGTCGATCTTTTTTGATTGTACAACTAGCTCTGAGACTGACATTCAATCTCAAGCTTGATTGTACAGCTAGCTCTGAGACTGACATTCAATGTCGAGCTTGTTTTGATTGTACAACTAGCTCTGAGATTGACATTCATTCTTGAGCTTGTTTTGATTGTACAACTAGCTCTGAGATTGACATTCAATCTTGAGTTTGTTTTGATTGTACAGCAAGCTCTGAGATCAAAATTCACTGTCAAGTTTGTTTTGATTGTACAACTAGCTCTGAGACTGACATTCAATGTCGATCTTTTTTGATTGTACAACTAGCTCTGAGACTGACATTCAATCTCAAGCTTGATTGTACAGCTAGCTCTGAGACTGACATTCAATGTCGAGCTTGTTTTGATTGTACAACTAGCTCTGAGATTGACATTCAATCTTGAGCTTGTTTTGATTGTACAACTAACTCTGAGATTGACATTCATTCTTGAGCTTGTTTTGACTGTACAACTAACTCTGAGATTGACATTCAGTGTCGAGCTTGTTTTGATTGTACAACTAACTCTGAGATTGACATTCAGTGTCGAGCTTGTTTTGATTGTACAACTAGCTCAGAGACTGACATTCATTCTTGAGCTTGTTTTGATTGTACAACTAGCTCTGAGATTGACATTCAATCTTGAGCTTGTTTTGATTGTACAACTAGCTCAGAGACTGACATTCAATCTTGAGTTTGTTTTGATTGTACAGCAAGCTCTGAGATCAAAATTCACTGTCAAGCTTGTTTTGATTGTACAACTAACTCTGAGATTGACATTCATTCTTGAGCTTGTTTTGATTGTACAACTAGCTCTGAGATTGACATTCAATCTTGAGTTTGTTTTCATTGTACAGCAAGCTCTGAGATTGACATTCAGTGTCGAGCTTGTTTTGATTGTACAACTAGCTCTGAGATTGACATTCATTCTTGAGCTTGTTTTGATTGTACAACTAACTCTGAGATTGACATTCAGTGTCGAGCTTGTTTTGATTGTACAGCTAGCTCTGAGATTGACATTCAGTGTCGAGCTTGTTTTGATTGTACAACTAGCTCTGAGATTGACATTCATTCTTGAGCTTGTTTTGATTGTACAACTAACTCTGAGATTGACATTCAGTGTCGAGCTTGTTTTGATTGTACAACTAACTCTGAGATTGACATTCAGTGTCGAGCTTGTTTTGATTGTACAACTAGCTCAGAGACTGACATTCATTCTTGAGCTTGTTTTGATTGTACAACTAGCTCTGAGATTGACATTCAATCTTGAGCTTGTTTTGATTGTACAACTAGCTCAGAGACTGACATTCAATGTCGAGCTTGTTTTGATTGTACAACTAACTCTGAGATTGACATTCAGTGTCGAGCTTGTTTTGATTGTACAACTAGCTCAAAGACTGACATTCATTCTTGAGCTTGTTTTGATTGTACAACTAGCTCTGAGATTGACATTCAATCTTGAGCTTGTTTTGATTGTACAACTAGCTCAGAGACTGACATTCAATGTCGAGCTTGTTTTGATTGTACAACTAGCTCAGAGACTGACATTCAATGTCGAGCTTGTTTTGATTGTACAACTAACTCTGAGACTGACATTCAATGTCGAGCTTGTTTTGATTGTACAACTAGCTCAGAGACTGACATTCATTCTTGAGCTTGTTTTGATTGTACAACTAGCTCTGAGATTGACATTCAATCTTCAGCTTGTTTTGATTGTACAACTAGCTCTGAGATTGACATTCAATCTTGAGCTTGTTTTGATTGTACAACTAGCTCAGAGACTGACATTCAGTGTCGAGCTTGTTTTGATTGTACAACTAGCTCAGAGACTGACATTCATTCTTGAGCTTGTTTTGATTGTACAACTAGCTCTGAGATTGACATTCAATCTTGAGCTTGTTTTGATTGTACAACTAGCTCTGAGATTGACATTCAATCTTGAGCTTGTTTTGATTGTACAACTAGCTCTGAGATTGACATTCAATCTTGAGTTTGTTTTGATTGTACAGCAAGCTCTGAGATCAAAATTCACTGTCAAGCTTGTTTTGATTGTACAACTAACTCTGAGATTGACATTCATTCTTGAGCTTGTTTTGATTGTACAACTAGCTCTGAGATTGACATTCAATCTTGAGTTTGTTTTGATTGTACAGCAAGCTCTGAGATCAAAATTCACTGTCAAGCTTGTTTTGATTGTACAACTAGCTCTGAGATTGACATTCAATCTTGAGCTTGTTTTGATTGTACAACTAGCTCTGAGATTGACATTCAATCTTGAGTTTGTTTTGATTGTACAGCTAGCTCTGAGATCAAAATTCACTGTCAAGCTTGTTTTGATTGTACAACTAACTCTGAGATTGACATTCAGTGTCGAGCTTGTTTTGATTGTACAACTAGCTCAGAGACTGACATTCATTCTTGAGCTTGTTTTGATTGTACAACTAGCTCTGAGATTGACATTCAATCTTGAGCTTGTTTTGATTGTACAACTAGCTCTGAGATTGACATTCAATCTTGAGTTTGTTTTGATTGTACAGCAAGCTCTGAGATCAAAATTCACTGTCAAGCTTGTTTTGATTGTACAACTAACTCTGAGATCAAAATTCACTGTCCATCTTGTTTTGATTGTACAGCTAGCTCTGAGACTGAAATTTAATGTTGAGCTTGTTTTGATTGTACAACTAGCTCTGAGACTGACATTCAATCTCAAGCTTGATTGTACAGCTAGCTCTGAGACTGACATTCAATGTCGATCTTTTTTGATTGTACAACTAGCTCTGAGACTGACATTCAATCTCAAGCTTGATTGTACAGCTAGCTCTGAGACTGACATTCAATGTCGAGCTTGTTTTGATTGTACAACTAGCTCTGAGACTGACATTCAATCTCAAGCTTGATTGTACAGCTAGCTCTGAGACTGACATTCAATGTCGAGCTTGTTTTGATTGTACAACTAGCTCTGAGACTGACATTCAATCTCAAGCTTGATTGTACAGCTAGCTCTGATACTGAAATTCAATGTCGAGCTTTTTTGATTGTACAACTAGCTCTGAGATTGACATTCAATCTTGAGTTTGTTTTGATTGTACAGCAAGCTCTGAGATCAAAATTCACTGTCAAGCTTGTTTTGATTGTACAACTAACTCTGAGATCAAAATTCACTGTCCATCTTGTTTTGATTGTACAGCTAGCTCTGGGACTGACATTCAATGTTGAGCTTGTTTTGATTGTACAACTAGCTCTGAGACTGACATTCAATCTCAAGCTTGATTGTACAGCTAGCTCTGAGACTGACATTCAATGTCGATCTTTTTTGATTGTACAACTAGCTCTGAGATTGATATTCAATCTTGAGTTTGTTTTGATTGTACCGCTAGCTCTGAGATCAAAATTCAATGTCCAGCTTGTTTTGATTGTACAACTAGCTCTGAGATCAAAATTCACTGTCCAGCTTGTTTTGATTGTACAGCTAGCTCTGAGACTGACATTCAATGTCAAGCTTGTTTTGATTGTACAACTAGCTCTGAGACTGACATTCAATCTCAAGCTTGATTGTACAGCTAGCTCGGAGACTGACATTCAATGTCGAACTTGTTTTGATTGTACAACTAGCTCTGAGACTGACATTCAATGTCGAACTTGTTTTGATTGTACAACTAGCTCTGAGACTGACATTCAATGTCGAGCTTGTTTTGATTGTACAACTAGCTCTGAGATTGACATTCAATCTTGAGCTTGTTTTGATTGTACAGCTAGCTCTGAGACTGACATTCAATGTGGAGCTTTTTTTGATTGTACAACAAGCTCTGAGACTGACATTCAATCTCAAGCTTGATTGTACAGCTAGCTCTGAGACTGACATTCAATGTCGAGCTTGTTTTGATTGTACAACTAGCTCTGAGATTGACATTCAATCTTGAGCTTGTTTTGATTGTACAGCTAGCTCTGAGACTGACATTCAATGTCGAGCTTGTTTTGATTGTACAGCTAGCTCTGAGACTGACATTCAGTGTCGAGCTTGTTTTGATTGTACAACTAGCTCTGAGATTGACATTCAATCTTGAGCTTGTTTTGATTGTACAGCTAGCTCTGAGACTGACATTCAATGTCGAGCTTGTTTTGTTTGTACAACTAG
Organism: Cyrtodaria siliqua; assembly: GCA_037043455.1. Classification (NCBI taxonomy): domain Eukaryota; kingdom Metazoa; phylum Mollusca; class Bivalvia; order Adapedonta; family Hiatellidae; genus Cyrtodaria; species Cyrtodaria siliqua. The sequence goes on along the minus strand of JAWPHD010014654.1, from coordinate 3,257 downwards.
CTCTGAGATTGACATTCAATCTTGAGCTTGTTTTGATTGTACAGCTAGCTCTGAGACTGACATTCAATGTCGAGCTTATTTTGATTGTACAGCTAGCTCTGAGACTGACATTCAGTGTCGAGCTTGTTTTGATTGTACAACTAGCTCTGAGATTGACATTCAATCTTGAGCTTGTTTTGATTGTACAGCTAGCTCTGAGACTGACATTCAATGTCGTGCTTGTTTTGATTGTACAACTAGCTCTGAGATTGACATTCAATCTTGAGCTTGTTTTGATTGTACAGCTAGCTCGGAGACTGACATTCAATGTCGAGCTTGTTTTGATTGTACAACTAGCTCTGAGACTGACATTCAATCTCAAGCTTGATTTTACAGCTAGCTCTGAGACTGACATTCAATGTTGAGCTTGTTTTGATTGTACAACTAGCTCTGAGATCAAAATTCACTGTCCAGCTTGTTTTGATTGTACAGCTAGCTCTGAGACTGTTATTCAATGTCGAGCTTGTTTTGATTGTACAATTAGCTCTGAGACTGACATTCAATCTCAAGCTTGATTGTACAGCTAGCTCTGAGACTGACATTCATTGTCGAGCTTGTTTTGATTGTACAACTAGCTCTGAGATCAAAATTCACTGTCCAGCTTGTTTTGATTGTACAGCTAGCTCTAAGACTGACATTCAATGTCGAGCTTGTTTTGATTGTACAACTAGCTCTGAGACTGACATTCAATCTCAAGCTTGATTGTACAGCTAGCTCTGAGACTGACATTCAATGTCGGGCTTTTTTGATTGTACAACTAGCTCTGAGATTGACATTCAATGTCAAGCTTGTTTTGATTGTACAGCTAGCTCTGAGACTGACATTCAATGTCAAGCTTGTTTTGATTGTACAACTAGCTCTGAGACTGACATTCAATCTCAAGCTTGATTGTACAGCTAGCTCTGAGACTGACATTCAATGTCGATCTTTTTTGATTGTACAACTAGCTCTGAGATTGATATTCAATCTTGAGTTTGTTTTGATTGTACAGCTAGCTCTGAGATCAAAATTCAATGTCCAGCTTGTTTTGATTGTACAACTAGCTCTGAGATCAAAATTCACTGTCCAGCTTGTTTTGATTGTACAACTAGCTCTGAGACTGACATTCAATGTCGAGCTTGTTTTGATTGTACAACTAGCTCTGAGATTGACATTCAATCTTGAGCTTGTTTTGATTGTACAGCTAGCTCTGAGACTGACATTCAATGTGGAGCTTTTTTTGATTGTACAACAAGCTCTGAGACTGACATTCAATCTCAAGCTTGATTGTACAGCTAGCTCTGAGACTGACATTCAATGTTGAGCTTGTTTTGATTGTACAACTAGCTCTGAGATTAACATTCAATCTTGAGCTTGTTTTGATTGTACAGCTAGCTCTGAGACTGACATTCAATGTCGAGCTTGTTTTGATTGTACAGCTAGCTCTGAGACTGACATTCAATGTCGAGCTTGTTTTGATTGTACAACTAGCTCTGAGACTGACATTCAATCTCAAGCTTCATTGTACAGCTAGCTCTGAGACTGACATTCAATGTCGAGCTTTTTTGATTGTACAACTAGCTCTGAGATTGACATTCAATCTTGAGTTTGTTTTGATTGTACAGCTAGCTCTGAGATCAAAATTCACTGTCCAGCTTGTTTTGATTGTACAGCTAGCTCTGAGATCAAAATTCACTGTCCAGCTTGTTTTGATTGTACAACTAGCTCTGAGATCAAAATTCACTGTCCAGCTTGTTTTGATTGAACAGCTAGCTCTGAGACTGACATTCAGTGTCAAGCTTGTTTTGATTGTACAACTAGCTCTGAGACTGACATTCAATCTCAAGCTTGATTGTACAGCTAGCTCTGAGACTGACATTCAATGTCGAACTTGTTTTGATTGTACAACTAGCTCTGAGACTGACATTCAATGTCGAGCTTGTTTTGATTGTACAACTAGCTCTGAGATTGACATTCACTCTTGACCTTGTTTTGATTGTACAGCTAGCTCTGAGACTGACATTCAACGTCGGGCTTTTTTTGATTGTACAACAAGCTCTGAGACTGACATTCAATCTCAAGCTTGATTGTACAACTAGCTCTGAGACTGACATTCAATGTCGAGCTTGTTTTGATTGTACATCTAGCTCTGAGACTGACATTCAGTGTCGAGCTTGTTTTGATTGTACAACTAGCTCTGAGATTGACATTCAATCTTGAGCTTGTTTTGATTGTACAGCTAGCTCTGAGATTGACATTCAATGTGGAGCTTGTTTTGATTGTACAACTAGCTCTGAGACTGACATTCAATCTCAAGCTTGATTGTACAGCTAGCTCTGAGACTGACATTCAATGTCGAGCTTGTTTTGATTGTACAGCTAGCTCTGAGACTGACATTCAGTGTCGAGCTTGTTTTGATTGTACAACTAGCTCTGAGATTGACATTCAATCTTGAGCTTGTTTTGATTGTACAGCTAGCTCTGAGACTGACATTCAATGTCGAGCTTGTTTTGTTTGTACAACTAGCTCTGAGATTGACATTCAATCTTGAGCTTGTTTTGATTGTACAGCTAGCTCTGAGACTGACATTCAATGTCGAGCTTATTTTGATTGTACAGCTAGCTCTAAGACTGACATTCAGTGTCGAGCTTGTTTTGATTGTACAACTAGCTCTGAGATTGACATTCAATCTTGAGCTTGTTTTGATTGTACAACTAGCTCTGAGATTGACATTCAATCTTGAGTTTGTTTTGATTGTACAGCAAGCTCTGAGATCAAAATTCACTGTCAAGCTTGTTTTGATTGTACAACTAACTCTGAGATCAAAATTCACTGTCCATCTTGTTTTGATTGTACAGCTAGCTCTGAGACTGAAATTTAATGTTGAGCTTGTTTTGAATGTACAACTAGCTCTGAGACTGACATTCAATCTCAAGCTTGATTGTACAGCTAGCTCTGAGACTGACATTCAATGTCGATCTTTTTTGATTGTACAACTAGCTCTGAGACTGACATTCAATCTCAAGCTTGATTGTACAGCTAGCTCTGAGACTGACATTCAATGTCGAGCTTGTTTTGATTGTACAACTAGCTCTGAGACTGACATTCAATCTCAAGCTTGATTGTACAGCTAGCTCTGAGACTGACATTCAATGTCGAGCTTGTTTTGATTGTACAACTAGCTCTGAGACTGACATTCAATCTCAAGCTTGATTGTACAGCTAGCTCTGATACTGAAA